>CAXKVY010006692.1:0-14099 GCA_964058915.1 Tetropium fuscum | reverse complement strand
GTTCGATTATAAGTACCTCTGTCAATGTAACCCCTAATTTCAATAGATGATTTCTCGAAAACCTCTCTTCTAAGAAATTTAGGAAATAAACACTTTTTTATGCAGAATTTTACTGGGATCAATTTTTGTAAGAATATTTATTTTGTCGGACAAACAGTTTTCCAGAATGTCGCAAAGAAACTACAGAATTGCACTTTGGGGGTCGGTTTTAGGGATGAAGCTCCCACTTGTAGTTTGAGAACTCTTTTTATTTTGAAAGTACATCCCTTGACAAGTTTCATCTCCAAGTGGCAAAACATATTTTATTTCAATTTATGCTAATATGAATGTGTAATATAAAATCTATAAAGTAAACCTATAAAGTCTAAAGAAGTGAAATAAATACTGGATAATTAAAAATGCTTCACTTCGAATAGCTGACATTTTGGTAATTTGTGCTCAAATAAAGTTCAAATTAACGAGCTATTTCACTAGGTTTAGCATGTATTATAGTCCTAGGCGAGGGCGTAATAAAAAAATTTAACAACTTTGAAATGAACGAAAATAAGGAAACCGTATTTACGCCTCCCTTAGTTTGCTTTATATGCAAAGCCGTGTCTTCCTGCCTTTATGGTGGTGGCTGAGGGAAGTTTAATTATGTTGACTTTGTAAAAAGTATACTTAATATTTGCCTCCAGAGAGTGTGTACATTTTGAAATAATATTTGGGAGCTAAACATACAAACGCAAGTTTTGTTTGTTGAATTAATGTGTGTTTATTATATTATTCGCCTGAAGTGCACCTATATTTTTGTAGAAAATATCACTTTGGCCCTTGACCCAACCTTTTCCTGATATGCCACTAGTTCTCATTTTTAAAGAATTTGAAATTCAAATTATCAATCTTTTCATTAAGAGTTGAAGAAAATATTGAATTTATCTATAATTACCAGCGTAATTTGTAATTTCTGTGCACTGGGTCACTTAATTTTAAAATCAGAACAATTAAATCAATTTAAATACAATAATTAACTCAATATATTATTTAAATGATCAGTTTTTACGTAACACATTTTTGATGTGTAAAAATCTATAACGGTGATATTGGGGTAAATTACGGGAAATGGGACGGAAATGTGAAAGCGGATGTGACATCATAAACAATTAATTATCGCACAGTACCTACCTACTAAATTAATTCAGCTACTACCTGCAGATGGCGTTTAAAGCGCGTACCTCCATAGTGTGTATGTGTGTTGTGTTGCCTACCTTATTAAAAAAGTCCTTATGTGAGTATCGAACCAGCGATCCCTGGTTTGGAAAGCGGGGCTTGAACTATGACTGCTATATGCTTTGTAAAATCTCGTATACTTGGTGTTTTGTTTGGGCGGTTAGCGTGCACATGATGCAAGTGCAAGTACAATGGACTCAAGGCTCGTGTGGCAGTTAAAATATTAGGGGGAATATTTAATATGAAATGCGGAAAAGGGGACCGAAACGTCAAGTAATATAATCAGTCGTTTTAGTGCTACCATCCCAAGATAAACCCTACAAAAATAAATAAATATAGCAAAGAAATTAGAAGATATATATATATATATATATATATATATATATATATATATATATATATATATATATATATATATATATATATATATATATATATATATATGTATAAATATATATATATATATATATATATATATATATATATATATATATATATATATATATATATATATATATATATATATATATATATATATATATATATATATATATATATATATATATATATATATATATATATATATATATATATATATATATATATATATATATATATATATATATATATATATATATATATATATATATATATATATATATATATATATATATATATATATATATATATATATATATATATATATATATATATATATATATATATATATATATATATATATATATATATATATATATATATATATATATATATATATATATATATATATATATATATATATATATATATATATATATATATATATATATATATACATATATATATAATATATTACGAAACGGGGGGTAATAAATATTTGAAAATTTTCCGACTTTTCCACGTGATTACCAGTTACTACTACTAACTAAATATACTAACTAAATATAATTATCATACGTAATATATATAATATAAAATAAAACATAATTTTTTTTTTAAATTATATTTATGAAGAAACCCCCTTCCGTTACCGTATACGAGATGCTAGTACTCGAGAATGATGTGATTCTCGAGTACTAGCAGACTTGCTCATTATTTTTAAATAATGTATACCTAAAGTAGGTAGTTATTTCAATAGCTTCTGCGATAATAGTTACATCACATTCTTTAGTGTCCTTCATAAAAATTTACTTTATTCAATAATCAATTCAATCCTTATCCAATAGCATAAGGAAAATAGTGTCTTCTTTAATTACTGATATTATAATATTTTTAATTAAGGGCATAGAGCCCTTAATTTCATTTTACCTCAATATAAAAATTACTGCAAAAAATTAAAAATTAAAATTTACTTACAATAAAAAAGGATCTGAATTACGAACCTAATGCAACATCATTAAGAAACTTAGAATTCTATTACCTACATATGAATATGAACTAAAGAATTTAATAAACGAATTAAAAAATAAAAAAATCACCAGTACTAGATAATATAAAAGCTGAAGCTCAAATTTCTTTCAGATTACATTGTAAAAACTTTACAACATTTATTTATTAAATATATAGAACTGGCAACATGGCCTGCATCTCTTAAGTAATCTCTATGCCGATATTCAAAAGCGGTAATAAAACTATTCCGTCAAATTACACATCAGTATCTCTTATAACACACTTGTGAAAACTATTCAAAAAAGTCATTACGAGTCAAGTACGACTAATATCATTCTTGAATAAGTATAATATAAGTACTCTCCAAATCTCAGTTTGGTTTTAGAGAAGGAATGTCCGCTCAAGATGCATTATTAGACCTAACCACAAAAATATATTCAGCTCTCGACCGAAATAAGCCATGTTTTGGGCATGTTTATCGACTTATCAAAAGCTTTCGACACGGTGAGTCATGAATTGTTATTACAATCTTTAGAACAAATTGGAATCATACCCCATACTCTGATTCATTTAAAAGTTATCTATCAAGCATAAGATAACAGAGTGCAAGAATAAATAACGGACTAAGTGAAAAATTGTAAATAAAGAACGGAGTTCTACAAGGCACCGTGCTAGGTCCGATAATGTTTTCAATTTATGTAAACCGGTTGTTTACAGTACAGAGTGAATTAGTGGGGGCGCGTTTGTAAATAAATCGAGTGCCGTGGGCCTTTAAATGATTAAAGTGTACAGTATCAAGAAATGTCTATAAAATACAGTCAAGAATACCGTGGTATCAGTTAACATATACAAATTTAGTGCAGGGGCGTTCGTGGGGGTATAGAACTAAAAATAAATATTTTTAGTTTTATAGGCTTTTCACTAAATTTAAATTACACACCTTAATAAAAATAAGCTATAAGAGTTGCGGAAAAACATTATTAAATATTATACATGTAAGCCAGTGGCGTACATTTAGCATTAATAATAATTATTTCAAAATTCAAGTTCTTCATCTGACAGATCTTCGTCAGATTCTACAAAGTGTTACTGATTTTGTACGCAAAGACATAAATCCGAACAAGTTAGATGATTTTGAGCACATTTGCAAGGAGGTCTACAACGTCCCTTTTTACACGAACATGACGTTAGTTCCAATAAGTCATCTGAAATACACAAAAATTTACCATATTATGGAATAAACTCGCATTGATTATTTATTATCCAATCGTAATTATACGGAGTGTGAAGAGTTTATCTAGCAAAACAACAATGTTGCCAAACCATTGCCTAGAAATGTTCCCGTTTTATGGCTGGTATCAATGAGTTCTTAGTAGGAGGTACATTTTCCCATGAAGCCTGCTTCCTGGAAAACATCAACCACCTTAATTCCCCTAAATCTGAAACAGCGATAGTGGGGGCATACAATTTGCAAATAAATTTCTCAATTTGTACTCTGGTATCTCTTCTGATATTCCCAAGCATTTTATGCCTTCTAATATTTCAGAATCCAATATCAGCAGCAAATAGCTCTTCTAAAATCAGCATTTTTAAAAGCTTACGAGACATAATCACGTCCTCTGGTAAAGCATTCCTTTGTGCAATTTATAAACACTTATAAACACGTTCAAGGCTAGCCATATTCATCACGTTACCTTCTACCAGAAATTCCCTTCAAGTTTCAAAAAAAATCAGTTTCTTCTTTTGGAACGTTTTCCTTTGATTCAGAACCATCTTTGTTTTTTCTTAAAATGTTAGGGTCATTAACGGTCCGACATGAATTATGGTAGTATATATCACGAGCATGTGTATCTAAGGGTTGCTGGCACTCGCTTAATTTACCTTGTAAAATTCTGTTGTTACTAAGTGTTGCTCAGGTCTGTAAATTTAAGCAAGCCAATTCCGTCTGCATGAATTATAATATCTGAAAACGAGTTTCTTCGCGTTCACAAATATGTCATTAGACACACATACCTATCAGTAGATTCGTTTTTAGGGTTATTATGCGTTGTTTGGTATTTTTCTGGAGACGCTCAAAAGACGATTTGTTTGTGTACGTAGAATAACAAAACTTATGGTAACCTCTTTTATTATTTTTAAGGTCATTGTCATTGAAAGATTATTAAACCGATTTAATTTTTTTATATATTCCTCATCCCGCACACCACAGTTTCATATAACCACAGGTCCCGTTAATAAAAGTGTTTCATATAACTTTGGGTATATTAATTATTCTTTGCTTTTGGACTTTTGGCACATAATGCAAAATTTAAAATCTGTTTTCCACTGTCTCTGTTCTCTGGAATGGGCATCCACTTTGATCATCAACACTTCAATCATCAACAACATCCATATTTGCACTAAAACAAAGAAAATGTAGCATTGTTAATAACAAATAAATGTACAATGTATAGGTACTTGCACAGGAAAAAGATATGTGAGAAATGATCTATTCCAAAATTGAGTGATTTTTTAACTCATTTCCGAGTTAAATTTAGTCATATTTGAGTAACTACAGTAACTAAAATCTGAGTAATTTATTATTATCTCAGATGCCAACATTACATTTCAATTAGTCCGGACGATAACATGCACAAATGGAAGCCACCTTGCATTTTTGGCACAGTACAAGCATTGAAATTTGGCGATTTAGTAAACTTTTACGAAAAAAACTACAATTTATTCATTTTGTCATTTTGAAAAAAAAAGGATCTTGGATCTGGGCTTGGTGTCTGAAATATGTCAAATGCCGCATATGTAACAAAAACAAATCTCAGCGAAAATTTGGATTTACCCGTGAATGTAGGCAACCATGCCATCACAGGGGCCCGACAGCGATGAAATTTCTTATATTGAAGCTTAGGGTCACTATGTTATATTCTCATACTTACCAATCTTCATTAGCATTATTGATAAATCACTTAATTTGATCCGTTTTATCTAGAGATAATTCGCAACTTCGTCTAGCACCAATCACTTTAAAATCACAATTTAAACTAAGTAAATGTGTGTATTTATTGTCCGTTGTATTTTCTGTCTCCGTCGCCTCGCGTAATTTCAGGTCAGGAGGAAAGTTTTCTTGGACCGAGTTTCATTCTGTCGGAGTTTAATTCGTTGTTGCTTGACATAAATCTGCCGCGCGACCAGTGGCTCTCATTGATATTGGCCTTGGGGGATAAAAAATTATATTTTCCCAAAAGCATGTTTTTTGTGTGTTATTTTATAAAAGTTACTCTTGTACCCTCTCTCGCCCCCTCAAAATCCCCTGCACTGATTTTGGGGGTGTTAACCGGTAGTACCTCATTCAGGAGGCATCTAAAAAGTTAACAAAAAAGGTTTCAGACTCTAATCATTTAAAAGGCCCACTGCATTACCCTAGCCCCGCGACTGAATGGGAAATCATAGGATTTGCTACATAGTGTATTGGCCTCGGGCGAAATTTTATGAAAAAACGCCATTTGATGATACAAGCAAGCCACTTGGGAAAGGTGTTGAGAGCGATATTTTATTCCATTTGGCCCGAGACTAGTAAACATTTTTCGCTTAGGACTCGAGATTCGGCCAATTATTCAAAATGTCCCCCGAAAATAACTGTACAAAATTTATATCTGCACAAGATAGCCGTTATTATACTCCTTTCCATATAATTCGGGTATGGTGAATTAAAAAAAATATTTCAATGTATCCTTGTTTGACCTTGAAGTAATTATGTAAAGGTATAAGAAATTGATACTGCATCATTTTCTTTAAAAAAAATTATTAAATGACAGTGTAAGTTATATGCTTAAATATGCACAAAAATATATTTCAAACGTGTGGAAAAGGACTACATATTTACATTTCTAAGTTAAATAGTCTGGTCAGAATAGCTTAAACTTGCAAACAATTTCAAAATTTTAACTAAATAGATGTATGCACTACTACTACTACTGTACTACTATGTACTACTACGTACTACTATGTACTACTATGCAAATTTTATTTTAGTGGAATTCTTTAGACAAGTTTTTGTATTTTTTTTCTGATCACCTTGACTGACGAATCGAAGAACATTAAAATAGTTATTTTTTTCATAAATTAGTTGTAGAGAATACGATCACATACTCAGCTGTAGGATCTGAGGGACTCAAACAGGACACAAAAAGCTACATTTTGGTATCCATCTTTCGTCGGATAGCACCCAACTCAAGGCAAGCTTTAGTTGGTGGTATCGTACCTACTAGACCGCTAGGTCTATCTTCACCACAAAAATTACAATAGCCTACAATATCAAATTTTTCACCTACAATAGCAAATTTTTCCAATGCTCGTATGACATTATCAGGAATTTTTGTTTAACACAGCTTTTACTTCCCAAGTATTTAATAGCAGTGACTGTGACAGAACTGTTCCTGTCACCCTAACCAAGCTCTTCGATATTTTAATTATTTCATAGTGAAACAAGGTCATCTGCTCTTGAAATATTTTTTTAAATTCACCACACCCGAATTGTATGGAAAAGAATATCATCGCGCATATCTTGTGCAGATATAAATTTAGGTGATTTTTCGGCTGCCATTTTTAAAATTGTCGAACTCTCGAGTCCTGAGTTAACAATATTTATTAGTCTCGGGCAAAATCGATTAAAATATTGTCCTTAACACGCATAAAATAAGCTTAAAATATTTATGCGGCGTGTATATAGATTATCATCTGCGTTGGGATGTGCATATTCAATATCTAATATGAAAGTTACAAATAATAATCCACAAATTGATATATAAAAAACCATTATCTATAAGAACGGCAAAAAATTATGTCTCTTGTATGGGAGCCCCACTTGGGTATGGGTACTTGGGTATGGGTACTGACAGATTAAGTACTTGCGTACACCTACCTACTTATGTTCATTATTAATTTCGTTCGACCGGCGACTCCGGCATTTATTAGCATACAGATTCAGGTTCATGTCCATTTGTTGTATGGGAGCTCCCGTAAATATTTATTTTATTCTGTTTATTAGTATTTGTTGTTATACATTACAGATTTGTATTGCCGTCATCATACGTGAAAATTTCAACTGCCTAACTATCAGGGTTCATGAGATACAGGCTGGTGACAGACGGACGGACAGCGGAGTCTTAATAATAGGGTCTCGTTTTACCCTTTGGGTACGGAACCCTAAAAACGTGGAACGTGGATATTTAAACGTGGAATAATTAAAAATAGTTTATCATGCCTTAGAAGAAAGTCATCTGAATTATTATATATTAGTTTGGGTAAGCGCATTAAATACACATTTAAGTCAATTAGAAAATCTACAAAAAAGAATAATATTAAGTGAAAATCTAATGTATCTATCCGATTTACTATATAAAGAGTCCATTATATTACATTATACAGCTATACCAAAGTTTAAGAATATCCTTACCGTTAATTTAGCTTTGCTATGTAAAAATAGGGCAACAAATAAGGCTTTATATATTGAACAACATAAATAATGTATATCAAGTTTATGAGATTACCTACTACGGCTGCCTACTCAAACAAGTGTTTTGTGTAAGTTTGTGAGTTCAGTTTGGAATAAGTAACACCTAGGCAGCAGTCTGGGAGCAAACAGGAGGGGGATTTATGAGTGGTTTAAGCGGCGACATAGGAACTTCGAGCCGCTGCAAAGGAGGCAGTGACTTTTACAGGCTCTGTGGCTTACACCACGTCATCGTCACGCAAATTAAATAACTCTACCGGCAGCTGGAAGTTTTATACCTGGAAGTGTGTGCAAGGCGACAATGTTAATTAGTATATCATTAGGGATTTTAAGTGCGACTCTACTAACCCTCAGTGAGTGAAGACGTCGACAATTTATGTTTATTTATATGACGCAAAATATAGTTACTTTGTTTACTTCAAAATTATTTATATTTTCATCATTTAATATTTTTAAAATCGTAATATTTTTCATCGTTCAGCAACCAAAATCTGCAGTTGAGCAGTGAAATAAAATATAAAGTGTAATTTTTTTAACTCCGTTGTTAACCCTACGTTAGTTGCGCGGTATTTTGTGACAAGTTTAGTTCCATGGTCTACATATTATGTAGACCATTTTCTTTTATCAATAAGTAACACTTTATGTCACAAATCATTAAAAAATGTTAAAATATATTATTTCAATTATATATATATATATATATATATATATATATATATATATATATATATATATATATATATATATATATATATATATATATATATATATATATATATATATATATATATATATATATATATATATATATATATATATATTTAAGGTAAAATCAATTTTTGATGTGAAAACTCCTTTAGGCGCGCTCAGTCCTTTTATTTTTGTTGGTGTTGAATGAGACTGGGCCGTCACGCGTCATGCTCGGCTATGCTTACGCTCCTTTAGCTCGAGTCGCCTAAGTGAGAGAGGATCAGTCGGCAGAGCGATACAGGCAGAGTTTGTGGGTATTGAATGAGACTGAGCCATCACGTTCGTCTGTGTAATGCTCAGTCCACTCGTTGACTAAGCGAGAGAGATAAACTTGAATCTAAAGTATTTACAGCATATTTTAGCTTCCATATGCCTATTGTTTGATTCTTAGAATATAATAGCAGTGAATAAATCCAATCAGAGGAAAATTTCACAGTATAATTCAAAAATATTATTGTTTATTTTGTAACTAATATTACTTCATGGGTACAGAGGTAAGAATTTATAATAATATATCAATATCGATATTATCTTTTGTTGATTTACCGAACTAATCCATTATGTAACATAAATGTAATTATATAGGTATATATTTTAAAATGTGAAAATAAGAAGTTTTCACTTCTATCGTATAGTCATAAGCACACACCCATGTTTTTTATAAAGTTAGTTATTCGGGAAAAATTACGGACGAAAAATATGATTTCTCATACCTTTATTAGCATGTGGTCAGTTTCGAACAACAACAAAAAATCTCAAGGGGTAAAAATTCAACAAAATGCAAGTCTGATATTAATACATAATAAGTAATTAACATTAAATTAAAACAAATTATATTTACAAAAAAAAAACGTTTTAATAATCATAAAAAATATGAGCACAAAACGAAGATTTTTCAGTCGGTCAAATAGGCAGTGCACATATTATGTGCCATGTGTTGTTTACATCGATATTGCCTGCATTTCACTCAAGCTTCCCTTGACGATTTGTTGCGGGTTCGAGGACAAATATAACGATAATATATGATATAATATAATAATATAAGTATATGATACTATATAATATAATAATATATATGATATAACATAATATAATAATATACTAACCAGACGATGCACAAAAGTGGCCAATAAACTACTTCTACCTATTGGTCGTAATACTCCCAGAACTATTATAGTAAGACAACGCTTTGATTGATACTTTTTTCTTAGAAAAACTACGATATTCTTATGTACCCGGTGGCCAAGTAAGAATGTTCGCCGGCTGTATCTCAGAAACTACTTATTGTATAACTTTGGGAAAAATACTAATAATTAAATCGGCCAAGAGAAATCGCTGGAAATTATTTCAAATTCAAAAACTGGCCGCTAGAGGGAGAAATTGTTATGACCAATCAGAAAACGGGACTTTTCTCAAAAATATGCACGTGAAGAGGTATGTTAAATATTGCCATTGTAATCAGTTGAAAATTTGTAATATTTTTTGGTATGACATATTTTGCTCTATCTCATAAAATAAAGTAGTGGGGGAAGGTTAAACTTGCTTTTTCTAAAATAAGGATCTCTTTTTTGTGTTAAATGAAACAATTTAAATTGTGTACGGAATTAAACAAACTAGGGCTCGTTTAAAAAAGCTTTTCTTCCTTAATAATCTGTAATATAATTTCTGTCTCAATAGATTTTAGCGTGGTAGCTAGCGGGCGCTGTTTGACATCGTAAGAGTTCTTACGCGTTTGCATAGAAATTTTAATTAGCAAGCTATATCTCTTTTTACATAGTTAAATGGATCATAAAATTTCCAAATAGTCCGAGTAAACCGCGACTTTCTATCTTCTCTCTGACGGGCGATATTAAGAGAACAAATGAAATAAGGCTGCTGCCTATAATAATAATCTAATTAAAAATAATACTAGTAGGCTACAAAACAAAAAGAGGTAAATTATTAAAGAGGTAAATAAATATTTTGACTTACCAAATATTAAAATATTTTAGTTTAATGTTAATATCATTTAGTTGCTATTGACAACAAATACTATTTCAACATGATTGTTGTCCAGCTTATTCCTCTGTTAATGTGCGGGACTTCTTGGATACCTCCTGCTCTTGTAGATGGATAGGACGGGGCAGCATATTTCCATGGCCGGCTAGGTCACCGGATTTAACATGCCTAGATTTTTATTTTTGGGGTCAAGTAAAAGATACAGTTTTCGCAACCAGCCCCCTACTACAAAAGATAGATAATATGATTGCACGAATAAGGGAATGTCTACAAAATATTTCAGTTGCAGAAGTGGAGACTGCAGTTGGTTCCACACAGGAAAGAATGCTAAGTGCATAGAAAATGATGTCGTCCATCATTTTTAATGCACTGTTTGAACATTAGGACGCCGTTGATTAATTGGGGGGTAATAACATAAATCTAGTTTCATTTTTTTTTTTCGATTGTTTCAGCATTTCAGATCCCGGACATATTATATCTCCTTGCCTTAGCAAAGAGAAAATTGCGGTTCGCGCTGACTTTTTGGAAATTTTTTGCTATATTTAACTATGTAAAAAGAGATATAGGCTGCTATTTAAATTTTTATCCAAACGCGCAATAACTGTTACGATGTTATCAAACAGCGCCATCTTGCTACCACTGCAAAATCTATTGAGACAAAGTTTAAGCTGCAGATTATTAAGGAAGAAAAGTTTTTTTAAGAAGCACCAGTTTGTTTAATTCCGTTAACCCAAACCAGAGTTATTCTCATTTTAAGAAAAGCATGTTTAACCTTTCCCCACAACTTTATTTTATGAGATACAGCAAAATACGCTATACCAAGACGTGCATATTTTTGAGAAAAGTCCATTTTCTGATTGACCATAACAATTGCGCCCTCTAGCGGCCATTTTTCGATTTTGAAAATAATTTTCAGCGATTTCTCTTTGCCGATTCACATATTATTATTTCTGCCTAAAGTTATACGAAAAGTAGTTTCTGAGATACAGCAGGCGTCCATTCTTAGTTGGCCATCCGGTACATTAAACTGCTCACTTATATAAAGTTATAAACTGTGTCAGGTTAAACTAAGTTACTCGGTTTTGAACAGTGTAAACAGTAGTTGCCTAGTGAAGGAACATGCATGTTAATAAGTCGTTTACATGCTGTATCATGTATTAATTAAAGTGGAGTAGTTTTTATACAGTTAGATAAGAAATTTTATTAATCACTAAAGATTAAATATTATGGAAAATTGTTTAAGTTTAAAGTGTAAGTGAATATTATTATGTGAACAATTAGGTAAATGAATTTAGTAGAGCTGGATATCTGGTATCGCTGTAAAATTAGTTGACATTGAAGCAGACAAATAACATAAGAAGACAATAAATGTATAATAATGCAATGCAACTTAACAATTTCTCTGTATTCTAGCATACAGGCATGTGTAAGTAAAAACAAAAAGACAGTAATATAAATATAAGTATTAAATAAGTAAAATAAAGTATCTAAAATGATACTGCTCAATGAACTATACTCATGAAAACATCTCGCCGACCTTGCACCGTGAAATATTATCCACATGTCTTCAAATATATCAGTCAGTTCTCTACTTACTAACAGTTTTAAACTAGTCATTAACAGTTTCTCGTAATATAATAATATCTAACAATTTTTGAGAATTTAAGTTTTCATCATAGATACATAGACACTTTAGTAAACAAAATACGTTAAAACTAAATTTATGTTGATGCCCTTTACAAACTATGGATTTTCTGTGTCCCAAATATTATTGTTGTGTCTACTGATTGAAGATTCCCTCACGAGAAAATTTCAATTCGTCTGTTCACATATGTTTTTAAAGAAAGATGGGATCCTTGTATGTCCTAGTTATTATCATCTCGCACAAATTCACACGTGTTTCTGAATCATCATATGTGCATATTACATTTAATAATTGTGCATATTACACTTACGTAAAATTCCGTTTATCGATCTGCAAGACACTCGTAATAACTTTCGGCATTGGTTATTGAGGCATGAGGATAGTCATATAAATATCTATTTCGTTTATATCATTTACAGTTACAGTACTTTTCTGATTTCTTGAAGCACCAATGTTCTGAAAATAATAGTATATAATAGTTTTGCAAATATTACCTAAAGAAAAGGTAATAATTACTTTCAAGTCTTTTAAATTACTTCACGTTCACTAGCGGTAAATCTGAATTAAATTCATTAAATCAAAACGAAAAAGTAGCCACTCCTTTCTTTTGTTATATTATATTTGCGCCACCAAGTACAAAGATAAAACTTTTTGTCCACTTAGTCCAATTTAATAATTTGTATCAAAACAGTTATTCTTATCAACAGTTTTTTTTATTTCAACAAAAAGACTGAAAAAATGTAACTTTTTTCAATCAAGAAGGCATATAGTGTACTTAACAGACATTCAAATTGCTAGGATCATCACTCTAATTGATAAAGTGGGTCCCTCAAGACCGCAAGTAACCCTAATGTTAGATGTCAATCCCAGGGCCATAAAGAGAGACTGGAAAATGTACCACATGGTATTGTTTGAAGAATTCTTAGATATTTATTGTATTATTACCCTCATCGTACAAAGGCAGCTTCCTCTTTGAATGACATTGACGGATGAGCTCGAGTCTGGAGACGCTCAAGTGAACGTTATTTGGACTGCACTGTGGAAGAAACAGTTCCATTTAAAGGAGGGTCCATTCTGGTTTTGGTGGAATAACTTTGAATGGGTGCACTAGCTAGTGGTAATTCGTCAGGAGTCTATGGCGGCACGTAGGTATATAGACGAGGTTCTAGAATCACATGTGGTACCATTTGCCGAGAATGCCAGCCCACACACCGTGAGAATAGAGCAAACTCAATGCCCACAATATTGAGGTTAGGGATTGATCCGCCCGCAGTCCATATCTCAACGCAATCGAGGACGTCAAGGACACACTTGGGAAGTGATTAAAGAACCTTCAGTCCTTCAGTTCCTGGAAGAGTGGGAGCAGCTGAAGCTTCCAGTTATTCGAAATTTAATTGAAAGTATGCCCCGTCGTTGTGCTGAAGATTTACCAGTTAAAAAACACACGTTATTAATTTTGAACTTGGCTCATTTTTGAGAATGATTTCATTAATTAATTACAAAAAATCTAAAAAAAAAGGATTTATAAAAAAAAATTAATCCATTAAAAAAATATCAACACTTTTAACAGTGGCTCCTTTTTCGTTTTGAGTAGCGTATTAT
>CAXKVY010006691.1:15000-16706 GCA_964058915.1 Tetropium fuscum | reverse complement strand
GTTAGAATGTTAGTAGGTTCGGTTATATGATACATAGGCGTAGCTAGCCTATGGGCTTGGGGGGCTTAAGGTCTTGCATAAGCATAAAATGCGCTTTGTTTTTTACAACTGCATAAACAAAAACTTGGGGATAGATTTTTTTTAAGATCTGAGTAGTTTTACATGTTTTCAAGGCCAATAAAATGAAAATTTGCTGTTTTAGTCTAGGCACAACAATCCGTAATAATATTACAAAACAATAATAAAACATAGTGCGATAAGATGTTTTTTAAATTGCAATAATCTTTTAAAAATGTGTTAATAACGTTGTTGCAAGACATTTAATAAAAGTGCGTGTCTTGCTTGAAAAAATATGCCCATGATGATATACGATATACTGCAATGCGAGAATGTGTCAGTAAAATACTTCAGTGTAAACAAAGATATGAGTATTATAAATAAATATATTACGGGGGGTTTAAAATATGCTTCTCATCGTAATATAAATAATGCTTGTGACTGTTAGGAAAAACTTGACTGTGTTATAATAATTCCTAAGAAAACAATATGATTATTATATGTTATTTACTATTTTTTTATAAATATTAATACTTAAGACATTTAATAACCCGGGACATATATTTATTTATTTACTTAATACACTCTGAATAGGAACAATTTTCCAATTACAGAGGTAGCCAGGAACTGAATATACCAAGTACATAAAACCATAAATGTATTTGGTATCCCTTGGTATTGCGTCCCTGAAAAAAATTAAAATCTCATAAAACTAGTAGTGGAATACTCTACTTAATTACAATTTTTATTACCTACAATAAATAACAAACTAATAACTAATACAGTCTTGAACCGATCTGGAAATTTCATATAATTAAGGAAAAAAACAAAATATTATTAAATAGAGGTAGTCATAATATCGGTACATATATTATCTACAAATATCGCTAAGTGCAGATATGTAGGTCTTAAAAGTATTATCAAATATATCTAAAAATTGTTGGAATTGATTAAATCGGTCACACTATCCATTGGAGAATATTGCTTAATTTGAGGTACATATTTTCCCATAAAATGTTTTGTATGAACTTATTAATGGTGCAGGAATAATAATTCGTTCTCTGGCAGTATTACTCATACTGTCATCCACCAAATAATTAATAAATATATAACAATCGCACAATTTTAAGAAACATCTGCGTTGCTTCAATTTTAGAAATTTGAAAGACAATAATTCACATACCTACCCGTAATATATTTTTTGTGTTCTTTCTATATCCAAATTGTATTTATTATAGTATGGACCCCATAAAACATAAGGATGTGCAGTTTTTGGCCGAATAATAATATCTATAATATTTAATGGGAATTTAAAACAACTGTCGATAATCACTGATAAATAAAGGGAATAATATTAGCCCTAAATGCGAACCCTAGGGTATTTCAGGTGATGTTACATAATTAGAGGTTGTATTACTTGTATTTTACGCATTGGCATGGCATGTGTTATATAAATATAATGTCGATCCATGTAAGTAAATGTCTATGTACAGTCGCCGCCTCCAAAAGTGGACGGCATATTTTTCTACTTTGATTGTGACTTTGAATCATAGTCGTTTCATAATTAGTCAATTTATACATCAAAATAATTTAAATCTGAACATTATGTCATATTATATTAATAAATTAACTTGTCAGAATACCAATAG
>CAXKVY010006691.1:0-10000 GCA_964058915.1 Tetropium fuscum | reverse complement strand
TATTTGAAATTTCACAAAAAAATCCATATTCACTTCTCAGAAAATGACTGATTATACATGATTAACCATACGACGATGACCTCCTGTGACATACGTGAACGAGGACTTACCCTGTGATTCATAACAAAAGCCCAGCCTTGGACAGCTTTATTAATGGGATTAGGCCGACGTAAATCACAAATAACTGGCCTGCACCGGGGTAATTAATTTACTTGTACCTCCTAAATCATAGAAGAAATCCCACAGATTTGGTCGATTTAATTCCGATCGAGAAGACCTTGTATAATAAACAGTAGAATGATAGAGAATGATAGGTAGAGTGTCCGGTTTATCTGCGTGACAAATAGTTGTAAATTAGTAGATGATCCTTTTCCCATCTAGTAATTGCTTAATTTTCCACCGAAAAACAGTGGAAAACCCCCGGGGATTTGTTTGGGTTAACAACTTCATAGTTGTTGCACTTCAACTTCATGCAGTATGACCGTTAAACTTTCGAATGGTAATATTTTAGAAAAATATTACCATTTTTTTAAGCAAATGCCATCTTGGTTCCCGCCTCCTCAATTGAAAAACATTTTTAAAAAAGGTAATTATTTAACATAACATAATATAAGTATAATTTAATTTAATAAAGAACGCACAAAAATAACCAATATTTCTTATTTATTTTTGACATTCTTTCAATAACGACGACCTCCATTTAACGGCCATTTCAGAATACATTTTGTGGTCCCTGTTTAGAGGTTTAGAGGTATATGGTAGGCTAAAATAAAATCCACATTTTGCGATGTTTTTCTTGGTCGCATTTTATATTTTATTTATTATTTTTTTTATAAGAGTATAGTATAAAATTTTCACGAGAAGTATAACAATGTATAGGCTTTTAGACAATATACTAAAAAATGTCTTAGCTACAATAATTTTTTATACAGGGGGATTCAAAAATACTTTGGGTGTTAAGTAAAATCTAAGGATATCCCGAAAAAGAAATTATTTTGTTATTGGAAAGTAATTTTGTTTTCTTTATTATTTTTTAAAATACTCTGTTGCAGTATGACCATTTACTGAACCTTTTTTTCCACTGACGGACGTATTGCATTGTTATTAATCATCGTTTGGTAAAAATGTTGCCAATAACGAACAGTTTCTTTTTTTAAGTCTGTAATAGTATTTAGGTTGCTGTTGCCCATGCTATAATGTTGCCCATACTGTATAATCAACTGGTTTTAAATCCGGGCTGTTTGGTGGCCACTTATTGGGCCGGATGAAATTAAAACATATACAAATACTATATACGACATATAATATTTTGTTTTATATAAAACATATAAAAAAAAATATTATGTTGATTTAAGAAACAAAAATGGTCAATTGTATATTCAACAAGTACATTTTTTTCCTTAATTTTTGACAAACAAAATAATGTGCAATATTCAGATAAGTGTTTAATTGCAGTTTCAATTTCTATGACGTCACTAAGCGAAAATGAATAAATCACTAGATATATATGTTATATAGGTATATATATAAATACCGATATCAACAGCAATGGCCGACAGGGAGCAGTGCGGGGTCGCTGCCGCCAACTTACAGACAGAATACCCTAAAAATCACTACATTTGCCATTTGCCGCATTATTTGAATTTGCGCTTAGTGACGTCACATGATTTTATTCTTTTTTACAGGTTGTTTTAGAACTAAAAAAAATAAAAAATACGGGTAGCTTCTTTTTCCATTTACTTTCTGCTGCCATTATTAAAAAAACTGCAAAAATACCCCATTATGTACGCTGACCTATGTGATTGCATATATCTTACTTAATTGTTATGTATGTCTTCGTTTTATGTAACATGACTGCTAAAACTTCTTTACAATATACTCTGGAATTGAGTTAAATCATAGCGCCATATGCACAATTCCACATTGCTCAACCAATAGCCTGTTTGTATCAGTTTTTTTCAGGGGCACCATCGTACGTAAATCCTATCATTTTGAGTATTCTTAGGTAGTCGTAATTTTTTTTCATCAGTGAACCAAATTTTGCGTACGTTTTAATTCATATATGTGCAACCCCCGGGCCGGATCCGGCCCTCCACCAGCATCAATCCGACCCGCGAGAGATTCAGAAAAAAAAAATAAAAAATACGGGTAGCTTCTTTATCCATTTACTTTCTGCTGCCATTATTAAAAAAACTGCAAAAATACCCCATTATGTACGCTGACCTATGTGATTGCATATATCTTACTTAATTGTTATGTATGTCTTCGTTTTATGTAACATGACTGCTAAAACTTCTTTACAATATACTCTGGAATTGAGTTAAATCATAGCGCCATATGCACAATTCCACATTGCTCAACCAATAGCCTGTTTGTATCAGTTTTTTTCAGGGGCACCATCGTACGTAAATCCTATCATTTTGAGTATTTTCGTCGTAATTTTTTTTCATCAGTGAACCAAATTTTGCGTACGTTTTAATTCATATATGTGCAACCCCCGGGCCGGATCCGGCCCTCCACCAGCATCAATCCGACCCGCGAGAGATTCAGAAAAGTTAAGAAAAGATAAAATTTAAATACTCATTTCCGATTTAGGGAAACAGCAACAAATGTTCCATTCACAAAAATCAAATCTAGACAGTGTTAAAGCTAGTTTTATAATTAGTTCCAAAATCAGCGAAAACAAGTTATTTTCTGAGGGACAGTTTGTTAAAGAGTGCCTAGTAGATGTTGCAGAACAGAAAAGAAGAAAGAGTTTGAGAAAGTGAGCTTATCGCGACGTACTGTTTGTTGTTCGACGTATAGATATGATGGCTAGTGATATAAAAAAACATTGACCGATAGATTGGCTGATTTACAAGCATTTTCTATTGCTTTGGATGATAGTACAGATTTATCTGACAGCCCAGTTAGCTATTTTTATACGAGGTGTTGATGAAGAATTTGCCGTGACAGAGGAATTACTGGCTTTACGGCCGCTACAAGTGACCACTACTGGAGACGATATTTTTACAGAGGTGCAAAGTACTTTTGAGCAATATAGTTTGCAATGGCGTAAATTAGTTGGAGTGTGCGCAGATGGTGCGCCTTCAATGGTCGGTTCACAAAAAGGTTTTATCGGAATTCTCAAGGAAAGAGCAATTCATAGCGGTTGCGATAATGTGATTTCATAATTCTGCATTGCATTATTCACCAACAAAACTTGTGCTCTAAGTCCATTCGACTGAAGAATGTAAATACCATTAATTTCATTAGATCCCGCGGTCTAAACCATCGCCAGTTTAAACCATTTTTGGATGAACTCTCTACAGAACACGATGATGTGATTGCGAAGTAAGGTGGCTAAGAAAAGGTAAAATGCTAAAAAAGTTTTATGACCTTATATAGCTGATTTTATGGAAATGAAAGAAAAACATTGTCGCAAATTTGTGATCCAACTTGGCTTTGTGACTTGGCATTCCTGGTAGACATCACAGGACATTTATACAACCTGAACTTGAAGCTTCAAAAACAAGGGCAATTGGTACATTGCTGTTAAGTCATCTTAAAGCTTTGCAAAACAAAATTCGCTTGTGGGAAACACAAATGAGAAGTAAAAACTGTTTTCATTTTTTAATATTATTCAGTCACGAGAACAATACGGTCGCTATGCTGATGAACTGTCAGATAATTCACTGATCGATTTTCCGATTTTAAGAATATGGATAGCACTAGCAATATTTTTGCAAATCCTTGTAAGTGTAGTGTGGAAGAGGCTCCCCTTCACCTACAAATGGAGTTGATCCAACTTCAAGAACACTCATATTTGAAGTCTAAATATGATGATGTGGAACTAAGGGAATTTTACAGAAAACAGAGTTTTCGCACGAAAAATAATTAGCACATTCGGAAGCACGTACAAATGTAAGCATCCTTTTTCAATCATGAAAATTAATAAAAATAAGCATCGGACTCGGCTTACATATTCTACTTTAGAAAACACTGTGCGGTCTATGTGCTACTGATATTGACCCCAATATTGATCATCTTGTTTCTCAGCTTCAAACTCAAGTATCTCATTAATTTTCATTTGATTTTTCTATCTTTTTTATTAATATGCTTTTTATGTTTCATTATGCTCGAGAAAATTCATGAAGAATACCCGGTCAGTTTTATGAGAAAATCAATGAACGGTTTTCATTTTCCCGTTTTAAAAGATAAATCAACCATTTCGAGGCGAGATATGATTGCAGAACTTCCTCCGCCAACCTAAATTGCTAAACCTTCTTCAACGGCATCGTTTTTAAAATTTAACATTAACTTTTTTACATACAATTTACAATAATACTATAAATGTTTATACTTAAGTTTCTAAATAAAGAGGTACAAATAAGTAATCCTCCTTTTTGAAAGTAATAAATTACTTTCAAAAAGGAGTATCCGATTTTACCTCACCCTATGTCAGGAGCTGCCCCATAGTGGGGTAGCTTCGGACAAATGTAACTTTAAATAAGTAATAATTTTGTGGAAACTGTATAATATCTCACTAAAATTCTTGTTAAACCATTCGCATATGTCTATACTTTGCACTGGTATTTTGCACAATTATGAACTTCTACTAAAGACGGAGATATAAGCACTTTAAAAAAAGTGTCCTGCCTGCCCCACCTTACCCTATATAGATGAACATATAGCTTGTTATGAATTAGCTTGGTGGGAAGGAGGAGAAGCAAACGGTAAAATTTACCATTTAGATGAAGAAAAAAAATCAAACATGGACCTCCATGGGGACCGGGGAGAATTGAATACAATTAATTTTTTTCAAAGACGGCACAAAAAATTAGCAGACAGCAAATGGATGACAAAAAATGACACACTGACAATGACAACTATTTGTACTGTTACATTGTTAAAATTGCCTTTAGAAAAATGAAACAACAACACAACATCCCAACGATATTCTTTAACTCCAAATCGTTTTTGGAAAAACATAAAGGTTGGTATGAAAATGTTCCGCTGTGAATTAATGCGGTATCTACTTGTTTCAAAAATTCTGCAAGTTAAAATTGGACTGGACATCACAAATGATCATTCAATCCATGCCAGAGGTCTCTTGGGTGGATATCGTTCTATCGTATCGGTATTATAAATGATAAAAAAAAATGTTTTAATTTCTGTGGCTTTCATATTCACTACTACCTACTTATTTCTTGCCTATGGCCCGGAACCTGATTAAGTCCGGAAATTGGGCCCTTAGCTAAGCAAAGGTTGCCCATACCAGTTTTAATTGGTCGTAAATTTTCCATCCAGACGAGTGCGACTTTCCAGTCTTAACTTAAATATTTTAAATTCCAGATCACACTTATATGCTGGGGCCAAAGCGGATTTTGAAGGTTAAAAAAAATAAATTATCAAAAAGGACTAGCCGAGGAGTTAAGTTCAGGTTATAATAATTAAGAGATAATCTTTCAATGGATATTGTATACAAAAATATTTCCTGCATAAATAGCATAAATATTGTTTAAACAATAGAAATTATTCCGTTCCCGCTTCAAAAGGTTTCTGATTTTAAATAATATAAAACAACAAAATTTTCAAAAATAATCATTAAAATCGAAACTGTTCTCGAGGACTTGTATGCCTGTTTTTGTGACCGAAAATTGCCTGTTTTATGTATTAATACGCGACTATTTAGAGAACCTGGGACCATATCCCAAATAAATAAAAATATTACAAGTTTACTTACACTCAATATTTAAGCATTGGAAATGTCGTTGGATGTAAACTGGAAGTTCACAAAACTCCCTCCCCATTCAAAACGAAAAATTATTAACTAGAATCTAAGTAGGTACCCACAAAATAACAAAGTTCACAAAATATGCAGTATTAAGAAATTGGTATGGGAAAATTGTACATGTTATCTTTAGGATGTTTTTCGTTATTACTTTTCACAATTCCCTTGCCCAATGCTTGCGGCTTTACTGCGAATCACGTTTAACTTTGAATGGCTTCTGATCACAATCTACTCACACGACCACTACACAAAGCATTACTAAAAGGCCCAAAACTACATACCCTCTTATAAGTGTAGAAACATCAGTTCGCACATACTCAGCAAAATTAAAAAAACAACGACTTCTGCCTCATGGGGATACCGGAAAGATTAAATACCACACTGCGTGCGCGTTTACTCCGCCAGCGAACGCCTTGCTGATTTGGCCGTGTTTACGATATCCGACATATCACAGATAGCACTGATAACGGTTACGTGGTGGCCGCTTTTTAGCAGGATATTAACTGACAAGAAAAAAGGCCAAGGGATGGTCGACACGTCCGTGGATTGATATTGTTCCAAGCAGCGCAGAAATCAATCACTTCTATGAAAAGTCGAGACGACTGACTGTCCGGTTCTGAGAGGTTTCAGAACGGATCGCGACACATACCTAGAAATGTAAGGCTCCAGATAGCGTTATCGCCAAGTTGCTTATCAGTTTCCGTTATCTGATAACGCTGGGGCAGTGGCGGACATAAAGAAAGGCTTACCGTTTAATGGTAATTAGGTCAACATAATTATAGAAGAGCATGTAAATAGTCACGTGTTTATTTAATATCAATTTGTTTAAGTCAGTAGCGTTGCGTGCACTAACGACCCCACGATGCGGATCATGGTATCGCTTGGATTATGGGATTTTTTTTGCAACAACATCTTTTCATACCTTTTCTTACTTAATACAATAAATTTGTGCTTATAAAGGCAACTCGAGGGAAAGTTTTGGAGTAATTTTGATTTTCTCCATTCTTATGTTTTTTTGGAGTGCTGAATCCGAATCTGAGGTTTGCTAACAAAATTCCGTTGAAAAATTCCATTGAAAAAAAAATGCAAAAAAGTAAAAAAGTGTAATTTTTGCAGTATTTTGCTTATAACTCGCAAACCATCAACTTTTCGAAAAAAACACTTTTATTCAAAATGAAAGAACATAAATTTTCTACGAATTATATCTTTTAAATTTTTTTGTAGGCCGATCCTTTTGGGATCAAGCGCTAGTTGAACATTGTCGTATTTTATTTCTCTCCCAAAAATCCATACCTTTTTAACTCCAAAACTGTAATTTACTACAAAAAGCTCATTTAGTAAATTTTTCCTAGTTTTAAAGTACTAAACACAATGTAAACTACCATCTCCAATCCTAAAAAAAGGATATCCAAAATCACATTGTATTTAAATTTTGGGCAAACATAATTCCGTCTTGTACGTCTTCCCTTTTTAGTAATTTTCTTCCGGCCTTCCTAAATGATTTAATAATGGTGCAACGGTTTAAAAACTATCTTTTCGATCGCTAGCCCAACGGCAGAAGTATACGGTGACGAAAGCTTCGACTCTCGAGACCCCACCCCGCCACAAACAAAACACAGTGGGTCAAATGGCACCGGGTCAAATGGCACCACGGCCAGACATATATGCGGAACTGTAATAGTTATGTTTCCTATATGTAAAGTCAAATTACAAATGGAATGCCGTGGAAATTTTCAATGGCTACCCCAACGAAACACGCGAAAGCACCAAGTGAATAGAACGATTATGAAGAATGCAAAAGAAACTTTCTGCGGCAATATCATTTTTTACTGAATCCCACTGTGCCCCTGGTGCCCACTGTCTCGCAGGAGAGTTTTCTTGCAAATTCCTCAAACATGAACCGGTTGATATTTAAGCTTACGAAGAAATTGAATGAAGCAAACATTGAGTCACAGCGAGCAGTGGAAGATGCTGATATCCTAATAATCACAACAGCACTTAAGTTGACTCCTTCAAATGAATACGTGACAGTGGTGGGGGAAGATATCGATCTTTTGGTGATTTTGATTGGCTATGTAGTCGTGATATAAAAAAATGTCTCTTTCATGAAACCAGGAAAAGGAAAAGTGTCAGACCATATATTGTTCCTGCACGTGATGAGTGTTGTGACACCACTTCCGCACTATTTAATCAGGGGAAATTGAAATTTCTGAAGTTCTGCAAAAGAACAATAACTCTTGGTACCAGTTATTGAGGAGAGACCTTTTAAAGACCTTCAAGCTTACCAGGACGAGATTGCCCAATCGGGAAACATGTTTCTCATGGCTGTGTATGGGAAAGGACGAGAGACTAGTTTAAACGATTTGAGATACAGGCATTATATATCATCACCTTACAAAAGCAAACCCAACATTGCCACAGTACTGTAATGTAACCAACCCGGGTCGGTTAAACATAATAATCAGAGAAACACATGGCCGGGGTACGTGATCGTCAAAAGGAGAAATACCTACCCTACATTGTATTTAATTTAAATTAACCCTGTCCGAGATGCACTGGTTACTAACGAAAAGCGGGAGTTTTGAGATGAAAAAGAAAAGACTAAGCATTTTTAATACACCTACTTATTTATTCAAACAGGTATTCAATTTATGAACAATATAAAATAAGGACATGCCGTACTCAGCCTTGAATTCACGAGGGAAAAGAGCACGGCAGAGAAACCCTCGATCTCTATTCATAAGAATCGCAGTAATGCTGTTGGACACTTCAATTCAACAAGGCACAAATATTCAACATCTCATACAATAGGCGGCAATTAAGTCACTGTTGTAAGCAAAACACACAAGTACGGAAAACCTACTCGTAGCCATGAATGGAACAAAAAAAAGGTCAACTACATTACTTAGAACTGATTAAAACAAAATAAAATAATTAATCATAATTATAATTATAATCATAATTATTCATAGTTCTATCATAGATAATTAATCATAATTATTCATAGTTCAAAAACAAAATATAACAGGGACAATTTTAATAAAATGATGGCAGAAATTCTCGAGATAACAAATTTAATAATAAACATTACAAATTAAGTATGTTTACTAACCTGGGAAATTTGACGTCAAGCACTAACACACACCAGAGTCCCATTACCTGCTTCTTTTCCGCAATCCCCCGTCTCAACTATATCCCGACTTATCTAAACCACCCCGCACCACGTCTTTCCTAGTGCGTGTGTACCCTAACCACTTGCTATTTAAAAATCGGTATCTCGTCTTTAAACAAAACAGAGGTCATGACATCGCAGTTTTCTTAACTAAATAGGGGATAGGGTTCATTTCAGTACGTCCCACTGGAGCTGCTGCACGAGAACATTCACTAAGAGTTTACTTCCAGGTGCAACAGTGGTGATCTGGACAAACCATATTTAATGAACAACTAAGATACCCAAACGAGTGAGGGTGGGAAAAAATAAAGAATGGTATGGACGTGGTTGCAACGGGCACACCACGTCCAAACCAGCACCGGATACTTCACCGCATTTCTTATAAATGCAAGAAAGGCTGCCAGCGAAATTGTGGATGCAGGAAAACAGGCCTTTATTGCTCTCCGATATGCACAACATGCAATGGGTTGTGTGAAAATGTCAGATAGACGAAGAAGAGGCAGAAGAAAGAGATAGACGAAGAAGAGGCAGAAGAAAGAGACCAAGAAATGCCT
Source organism: Tetropium fuscum (assembly GCA_964058915.1). Lineage (NCBI taxonomy): Eukaryota > Metazoa > Arthropoda > Insecta > Coleoptera > Cerambycidae > Tetropium > Tetropium fuscum. The sequence continues at coordinate 501 of CAXKVY010006691.1, read as the reverse complement.
GAAGAAGAACGCTCACACGATGTGGAAGGTATGACTAATTGCTAACAAGCTAATGTTTTTTCACTATTTCTCTTATTTTCAAGCTCAATCTCCGATGCTGTTTTTGCATAATAACGGTGTCCACTATTAAGAGCGTTGTTGACTTCACAAAACAACACAAATATTTACTTAAAACTGGAATTAGAGTTGTAAGCGTCCCTTGTTGTACACAGCGAGTGTGCAGACTGAGCGGAATCGGGTCTCATATATGTCACTGTATATGACGTGTAATATAATAAATAAAGGCGGGTAATATAAAATTGGTAATATTTAAACGGGGTGTACGCAAGACCGAAGATGTCCCATTCATAAGCCATCCAAATCATGGGTACTCTCCCCTACTATAATAAAAATAACATACAAAACATCTAAATATGTTCTAAATATTGGTGAAAAGTAGAGTAACACTACTGTAAATTTGCCAAAACTGGTATCCTTATGAATGAAAACCAATTTTAATGG
>CAXKVY010006690.1:0-10816 GCA_964058915.1 Tetropium fuscum | reverse complement strand
CGATTAATCCTCTAATTCGTAATGGTTTAATCAGTTCCCACCATATCGAGCCTACTTAATTGCACGTTTCGAAATCAAAACATACGGATTTGATAAGTATCTACATTATTAACGTTGATCCATGTGTTTATTCACCCTTAAAATGCCACGCGTTGTGGGAAAACTTAACCACGCCGGAACCCTTTATCTAAGCTCCTAAGCATTTAATATCCTCATTGCCTATTGTCAGAATCCATAAAAGTATCATGCAACCTCTCATCTCCCTAAACTTTATTATTATTTGTTTAGTATGCTATCATCACTTAGGCTATTGACGTTGTAAACTTTATTCATGTGTTAAATCGACTTCTCAACATTTCGCCGCATTTTATTGAAAATCTTCACACAACATTTCGGTTACTGATTTCGTTGGATGCCGAGCTTCATAGGTCAATAACTATAAATGAATGTTACACTGTTTTTCTAAGAATTGTAAAGTTTTTTTACGAGGTATGAAAAGTTATAAAATGGTACTATGGAGTGGCCTACAAATTTATAACACCGTCCCTTATCTCTAAAATATTCGGCAATAAAAGTTTCTTGTGAAGACAACGATTTATGTCTACACATTTTACGTTTCCTATGGCAACCGCAGCAGGGAGATATCTGATTTCTAGCAATTGTAAATCTATCGTTTAATTTATTAGGGAGATTATGCAATTTATTAGATCAATATTTATATATGCTATAAGTATAAGGTTTAAATCATTGTAATCTGCTGGTAATGTAATTACACTAAAATATTTAGTTTTATGCATACGAATGTTCAACTACATACTAAAAAATACGTACAATATCACATTTTAAAATCAATTAAACTAATTTAAAATCTGAAAAATTAAAATGCTTTTAAAATAAGTCAGAGCACATGGTTCTTATAAAGGGGAATACATTTTATTTTCACTATAATATTTGTCACCTAACGAAATCCTCCTGATTATGAAATTCAATCCCAGAAATTATTTTTTATATCAGAATAACATAAGTGTCTCCAAATATATGTATCCAAATTTATAACATTTTATATCAAAAATAAACGAATAATCATCATAACTTATGTCCATGTTCTCAAAATAATAGATCTGTCACCAAATAAAATGTTTCGGTACCTTATCACACTTTTGCTTTTTTCTTCTACTTTTTGACTTAACGTACTCTTAAATATATGTGTAGATGGAATAGGGTCTGCCAAGGAGGGCCAGTTTTGGCTCAATTACTTTTCGCCACATTTAAGCACGTGTACATGGCATAAGGCCTGTCAAGGAGGATCAGTTTTTTGTCAAAATTAGTTTTGTCTATTTGAACACGTGCACATGGCATAAGATCTGTCCAGGAGGACCAGTTAGTTTCCCAAGAATATTTTTAGATTATTACGTTACCAGTGTGTTTTACAAGAACCATCTCAAGCTGCACTCGAACTAAAATTATTTGTTGCACCAGGGGGCGTCTTTACTAAATCTACTTAACACCAGCACAAGACACCCCACATTTAATACGTCAGAATGTAGCAGTAGATATACTCGGCATCAGTGTACTAAATATACTGCATATTAGCAAAACCTATGCCTAGTTCTTGAATTGTCTAGATAATTACAGGTACAAAAATAAAACTTGAAGAAGTGTGCTTTATTCGTAAACATTACCAGAATGAAATAAACATACACCAAAATACAACAAAACATCGCTAACTAAACTTCACATAACATCAATGAATTTTTGCATTGGGACGACTTTGAATAGAATTCTTGAATAGAAGGCCTGTTTCCAATCTTCTTTTGTGAACCTCAATCCGTCTTTCAACGACTGATGGACGAACTCTTATAGATCTAGTATTGCTTGTTTTAACTAAGCAGTAATTCAGCAACTGAGATGGTGTAGCTCCGTTGTAGCTCATTTATATACCGCACAACAATATTTTTACTACTTTCATTAATACTACTTTCTCTCAAGGCAATGATTCTCTTAAATGCAGGCTTCTGCAGCTGACTATGGACGAGTAACATTCATTTTTATTCTCCTTGTACTGATATTCACCTATCCTTGCACTCCTTGCGTTTTCTTTTTAAATTTCAATACGGTTAACATATGCAATTGTTTATTTTCAATTGTTTCTTTATTTGTCGTTTTTGTAGTTTTAAAGAAATCTCTTGGTAAATTTGGCCCTACTGCAATATAGGTTAATTGCATCTCAATTTGTTAATTTTGATGATATTCGAAACCTTATTGACAGTATGAAGCGACGTATTCAGGCAATTATAAGAGCTATGGGTGGTCATACAAAATATTAAGCTAAATTTATTTTAAAACGTACGTTTCTTCAGGTTAGTTACGTTACAGTTGAATTGGATTGTTTTGAAATTTGATTTCGAAATTTTAGTTTTTTATGTAAATTGCAATAATTTCTGATTAAAACCAAACAACAATATATTGACGTTGACGCTTCATTTAATTTTCATGAAAGAAAGGCTTGTTCCTTCACAACAATTGGTATTTTGCAAGAATTTGGCTTTGAAATTATTATATGAATTTATTTACTTAAACTGTTGGTGACAAGTTCATTTTACTCTGAAAACTGAACCAGTACACCTAAAGACATGAACAAATAAAGAACGAAATATAGAAAAGGCATGGTCCTTCACAAATATTGGTATTTTGCAATAATTTGGTTATTAAATTATTCCAGAGGTCTGCGATTTCAATGTAAGTGGACTATGGATAAAATGCCATTGTATTACAAACAGAACTCGCAGGTATACTCATAGCCATAGCCGTTGGAGAGATTGATCGTAGACAAATAACGGGCAAGACAACCAGAATCTACTACACAGACAATCACTACTGGCACTGAAAGATTATAAAACAACTGAAGGTTGTCACCAAGGGATTGTCACCATGGGAATGTCACCAAGCGCCTGTCAGATGAATAATATCTCCCTCTGTTGGGTCAAAGGACACTCACAGTGCAACGACAATAAATAAGATGACAAACTGGCCAAGTAGGCAGCCAGCATGAAAATTCTTGGGCCTGGTCCTTCGAATACATTACCAATTGTAGTGAAACTACAACTAATCAAGGAAAACACCCATAAGAAGTTATAGAATGAAATAAATAGCTATCAGCTGTCCAGAAATCTCCTAAGATATGCCAGCGAAGAGAAAGAAGGAATTATCTGGCAAAGTATAGAGGAATAGTTAATTCGCAATAGGAATCATAACAGTAGAGGATGTGAGCAAGAAGGCGGTCGAGCATGTACTTTGTGGTGAATGTTCATGTGAATGTGTGTCATATCATCAACCAGAGAATCCATTTTGGAAGAGGCCCATTTGAGAGAAATGCCCCAAGGCAACATCATCACCTTTTTACAGCATTAGGCTGATTGATGGCCTAAGGAGATATTTTCCTCACGGAGTAAGTACAAGGGGTGCAGCAGAATTTTGATGAATGATTTGAATGATGATTTGAAGATAGATATTAGATAGATGTATCACTGATTAAGTAGTAGATATTTGTATTTACAGGACTTTTACTTTATATATATACACTGCGCAACTTATTTAACGCACAACCAAAAAGTTAACTCAAATTTGACGTTATGTATTTTCGACAATTTTTGTTCGTTTTGGGCGATTTTTTTTTCAAATTGTAGGTTTTTCTCTTAGGAATATCACTGTCTTAGTTGTTTTGGCAAAACGAATGATTTTGATATTATACCAGGTGCTATAAAAATGTTGTTTTTTTCCGAAATTTCAAAACGTCCTGTGGGCTATACAAGGTATTGCAAGTTATTGCAAATATAGCCAATTTAAAGCCTCATGTTTTTTCTACATTTTCTTTTTTTATTCATTTGTTTATCTCTGTTACTTCATAAAATATCCAATTTTTGAGTTGACGTGATTTTTATTAAATTTATTAACTTTCTTTTTTGTCAAGTCCTCATTATTTATTACTCATTATACTGGTTCAATGCCTCATTTTGCGTTCTGTTTTCCTTGATATCTTATAATTTATTGAGAGATGCAAGGTATTTTAGAAGAGAAAAAGGTCTTAAAAGGACAAAAACTCAAAAAACATACCTATAAAAATGGATTGCTTTAATCAATAAAACAACGAATAACAGGAAACAAAACAAAAGTAAATAGAGAATTAGTATCTGGTGTTTCCACCCCTTCCGCGAATGACCTCCCGACATCTTTGGTTCATACTTAAAACCAAAGTTCTGATTAGGTTCTGATCTAGGCCATTCCATAATTCGACTAGGCGTCCTTCCAATTCTTGTAAATTTTGGGGTTGTCGTCCCTCACTTCGTAACCGTCGACCGATAAAATCCCAAACATGTTCAATGGGGGTTAAGGTCGGGGCTACGGGCTGGCCAGTCTATGTGATCAATTCCTACTTCTTCAAGATAATTTCTCACGATAAGACTCGTGTGGGGACGCGCATTGTCTTGCATAAGTAAAAAATTGGGTCCTATATAGGGGGCATAAGGCAAAACATGTGCTTCAAGAATGTCTGTGATGTATCTGTCAGAATTGAGATTTCCATTCACAGTTACCAAGTCCGTTCGCCCAGTCAAAGATATTCCGCCCCACACCATGACGGATCCACCTCCATATAAAGTTGTGTGCAAAAATTGCATTGACTGTATCGCTCATCGGGTCTTCGGTAGACGCGATTACGTCTGTCACAATTATACAAACTGAACCTTCACTCATCAGTCCAAAGAATACGTTCCCAATCTGCTTCCATCCAATTAACATGCTCATTGGCAAAATTCAATCTGGCTCTTCGATGATCTACTGTTAATGCGGGTCCTCGAACAGCAATCCTGGGTCTTAAATTTGCCTCCCTCAGTCGTCGGCGTACAGTTTGAACGCATATGAGTGGACCACCTGCGTCTTGAAGTTGTGCTCTTAAATGTGTTGCAGTTATAAATCGTTGTCTTACAGCATTTACTCTTAAAAAGCGATCCTGGATAGCAGAGGTAACACGAGATCTACCTTGACCGGCCCGTCTGGAATGTTCTCCTGTTTCCGCGTACCTTTGAATTGCTCTCGCTATAGTTGTGTGAGACACTCCAACCTTCCAGCTATGCGGTTGTAACTCCACCCTTCACCATGTAATGTAGCTGCCTCAACACATTCATCACGAGTTAAATTTCTGGTTTGGCGTTCCATTATTCACTAATTATTGCTGGACTGTCAACAAAAAACTAATGACACAGTTGTCAGTTTATGACGTGTAATCTTCGATTTCCATAGCTTGCTAGCTGTTTGAGTTGTCCGATAAATGCATTTCATGTGAATAAAAGCATTTGGTGTTTCAAAACGGTGTATTTCATGAAGTAACAGAGATAAACAAATGAATAAAAAAAGAAAATGTAGAAAAAACATGAGGCTTTAAATTGGCTATAATTGCAATAACTTAACATTTTTATAGCACCTGGTATAATATCAAAATCAATCGTTTTACCAAAACAACTAAGACAGTGATATTCCTAAGAGAAAAACCTACAATTTGAAAAAAAATCGACCAAAACGAACAAAAATTGTCGAAAATACATAACGTCAAATTTGAGTTAACTTTTTGGTTGTGCGTTAAATAAGTTGCGCAGTGTATATATATATATATATATATATATATATATATATATATATATATATATATATATATATATATATATATATATATATATATATATATATATAAAGTAAAAGTCCTGTAAATACAAATATCTACTACTTAATCAGTGATACATATCAATCTTTTATTTTCAATAACAATTCTAATGATTTATGGACCAAATTAGACGAGTACATGAAGACAGCCGGGCACTAATTAAACATCGGAGTTCTGTCTGTACGTGGCGCAGTGACATAAACATGGATTAGCTGTTTGAACAAGCCTTGATCGGATTGACAGCGAATTAATTGTGCCACATGACAGTCGAGTGGCTTGTGCCAGAGCCCACTGCAATCCGCTTTCGCTAAGCCGACTGCCGTTTGGCGTACCCGCCCGCCGAATAGGATTACTCTCCTTCGCCATCATATTGCACGGCGCGGTGTTCCCGATTTATGTACAAGGGTTCATGTTTTACACATACTCAGTAGTTGGTTTCAACAGACCAACATATTGCTATAACGTTTTCTGTAATCGCAAAGAAAATAATTTCAAGTGGAACCATGTGGTATGATGATCACCAAATTTGCTTGTTTGGCTTCTGACTTATAGACGTAAGACTTCTGACGTAGCAGGAATGAAATATACCTACATTTCCCAGTTTTATATTTTATGTGTAGCTCCGACGAATTATGTTTTAAATATATAAATTAAAGAAAGGCATCTTAAGATGGCGATAATCTCAAACGAAAAGGAAATTGACGACACAACACAGACTTCTTTGTTGTTATCCTATATTTCGATACCTTTTATAAATATTGAAATAGGTCTAAAAATATCGCCTACCTACATGAAGGTGTAGGTGTAGGTGTATAAATGACATGATTAGATTTTGGGGCCTTAATTAATTTACGATAAGGGGAATTTTTGTAAACATTTCTAGGCAAACTAAGATAAGGTTATACAAGAAGACAGTGATACGATCAGTCGTTACATATGCTAGCGAAATATAGACGTTAAATTAAACTGAATAAACGGGACTGTGGATATGGGAGAAAAATACTGAAGAAAATCTTGGGAGGAAAAAGAACGGATATGGATGGGTTAGAAGAACAAACGAAGAGATCGGTATCATATAAGTCTGTATAATGAGTCTATATATATATAAGGAGACAAACATAGTAGGTATGACAAAAACTCAAAATAATAAGCACAATCATAGCCTTACAATTATTTTATCTATTGTTGATTGGGATTATCGGCTGAACAAATATAACGTTTTACACGAACATTGGAGGGTTTTTATGAGGTTGCGATTTTCGACCATAAATGCTATTTCGTAACTGATTTCTGCAGCAGTGCGTAACAATCCGAAGCAATCTGTTTTGCTTTTTACGAATGAAGCAAAATTAAAAGGGATGTAATTATAAATTACAATAATGGCCATCGATGGGCTGAAGAGAATCCTCACGCGTTTAGACCATCAAGACACCAACAAACCACCTCTCTTACTTGAAAGCGTTCGGTTTCCCTTATGGTTCATGCATGACGTTGCCCATTTTAAGTTTTGTTGTGAGGGAACCTTGATAATAATTTTAGGATAAGAAGTGGGTACGTTGCGTGGCCACCGTCATCTCCAGATTTAAATCCGTTAGATTTTCTGAGAAGCTCTAATAGCAACAATCTCGTCATTTTAACCATGTGACAGGTGATAAGAAAATTACTGTTTATATGTTAATTGGGAATATTATTTATTAATATTATTGTTGCTTGTTTCGCCACCTGTAACACAAAAATCTTGTTAAAGATTTTAAGCGAAAAATGCTTCATTTTTTAATATATTTTTCCCCTAAAATCGGATTCGGTTGTAAAGATATTTGCTATTTTTATATTTCACGTGACCGAATAGACACAAAAAAAAGTTTTTTAATAAACTGTTGTGGTAAAGCTGAATAATTCATAACTTTATCGATGTTTTAATAATTTCATAAGAATTTCTTTGTATCCTTAATCAATAACATACAATATGGTGGTTAGTCTTCAGATATATAGCATTATTTATTGATGTTTGTTCAGTTGCTCGAAGTCGTCGTGAAAAAAATGTGTGTTCTACCGTAAAAATATGCATATGAGCCTGCCATTCATATATAGAATATGCTTAAGTAAACAGGAAACTTAAGCATATCACACGATATCACATAGTACAATGTTTAAATTAAGAAATATATTTAAATTTTTACTGTAATTCTCTTTTATTGATAGATATGTATATTTTTTGCTTTAGAATTAATTATTTTTAATTAGACCTCGCAAAGTTAATATAACAAATATTGTGGTAGTTTTTTTTTGTCAATTTGAAGGACTAATTTGATACAATAATCTGCCTATATCCCGAGAGCTTTACTGTCGGAGATATGGAAATTTTCGGGAAATTTTTCTTGTAATTAAGGCTGTATTATTTCTGAAATTCCTATTCGAATATATTCTTTCAGTTCTCCAAGTTCTGTTTGCTGGTTATACGCTGTAGCTATGGTTATACGCTTGGAGTAACGTGTTCTTCACGTTACTCCAAGGAAAGAAATACAAGGGAGTCATATCACACGGCCTTGGTGGCCGTCGATGTCTCTTCTAGCAAAGATGATAGGTCTGGGATAGGTCTAGCGAAAAGGAGTAAAGAAAAGGCTTTGTTTTCAGAGCGCAAACAACGTGTGTTTTGTAATCTTTTTATTTGCCTTGCTACTGGACAAGTAATTTTTGCCAAAAATTATATAATCCAGTCCATAGGGGCTAAAAATGGTCTCTGCCTTACGAAAGGTGGAGTAGCGACAATTTTTAAATATATTATTCTCGCCGTCTTGAAATAAAGGTATATATTTTTTGACAAAATAATTCCGCAGATGTTGATCCAACGACGAAAATGTTTTGAACAAAGTTAATGTAGATAAAATTCCTCGCTTTTTATGTATAATTTTAGTCTAATATGCAATGAGTTACAGCGGTGGAAAGATGACAATAAAAGTAACCCCATTTTTGCGGTTGTTTCTCGCTATTTATTACATAGTTATAATAATTTCGTAAATTCATAAACTTCATTCGCTTCCACAACACCTTGAGGTAGTAAATGAGCCTCAGTGGAGCAACCTTATGATAGTAACAAGTCCTGTAACGTAGTAATCGATAAATATTTTTGGGCAACCAACCGGTCCTCCTGCGCAGACATTATGCCATGTACACGTATTCTTATTATTTAGTCAGTCTTTGACCCGTGACAAAAGTAATTATTTCAACATTTGCTCCTCCTTGGCAGACCTTATGCCATTAACACGTATTTTAAAATATGTGATTGAAATTTAGGAAACATTTGAATTTGTTACAAACCATGCGTTACATTTATTGAGACTATTTTTTTTATCGAATATTTATTAATTTAGGAAGCTTGTGAATTTGATACAGAGCAATCATTTTATTTATCGAGTAGGTATCTATTATTATTATCGAAAATTCATTACTTTAACAATGCACATACATTTTATATCGAGCATCCATTACATTTATCAAACGTCTATTATTTTTATCGTATATTTAGTTTCTTGTCGTGCTTTTGGATAAATTAACTGGAAAATGTAACATATTGGGAATAAAATATCGAGCATTTAATTTGTTCCATTAAAACAATAAAACCTTTTGTAGCAATTATTGTCGATTCGTCTATTTATTTAGTTTTTCACTACTGGTCTATAACACACATATATATATATATATATATATATATATATATATATATATATATATATATATATATATATATATATATATATATATATATATATATATATATATATATATATGTGTGTGTGTGTGTGTTATAGACATATACATATATACACATATATATATATATATATATATATATATATATATATATATATATATATATATATATATATATATATATATATATATATATATATATGTGTGTGTGTGTGTGTTATAGACATATACATATATACACACATATATATATATATATATATATATATATATATATATATATATATATATATATATATATATATATATATATATATATATATATATTTTGATACAGAGAATTTGATACAGAGCAATCATTTTATTTATCGAGTAGGTATCTATTATTATTATCGAAAATTCATTACTTTAACAATGCACATACATTTTATATCGAGCATCCATTACATTTATCAAACGTCTATTATTTTTATCGTATATTTAGTTTCTTGTCGTGCTTTTGGATAAATTAACTGGAAAATGTAACATATTGGGAATAAAATATCGAGCATTTAATTTGTTCCATTAAAACAATAAAACCTTTTGTAGCAATTATTGTCGATTCGTCTATTTATTTAGTTTTTCACTACTGGTCTATAACACACACATATATATATATATATATATATATATATATATATATATATATATATATATATATATATATATATATATATATATATATATATATATGTGTGTGTGTGTGTGTGTTATAGACATATACATATATACACATATATATATATATATATATATATATATATATATATATATATATATATATATATATATATATATATATATATATATATATATATATATATGTGTGTGTGTGTGTTATAGACATATACATATATACACATATATATATATATATATATATATATATATATATATATATATATATATATATATATATATATATATATATATATATATATATAAATATATATATATATATATATATATATATATATATATATATATATATATATATATATATATATATATATATATATATATATATATATATATATATATATATATATATATATATATACCGTTAAGTGGGGTTATTGTTATTGCAAAACTGGTCCTAAAAATTACTAAACTAATTTTGCGAAAGCACAAGGCTATTATAAAGATGTCAAGTGACACTTGCTTTTATATAAGCATGATAAATTATTCCAATTCGTATTTACAAATGTTTATATTATGGTGCAAAGTATACCATAGGCTGGGGTTACTTTGCATCAGTTGAATCGAGCCTAACTTTTCACTATCAGATTTGTTTTGGGGCAAAGTAAACCTATATCATTGTAAACCCAAGGCAATTCCTGTCATTTGCAT
>CAXKVY010006688.1:0-21628 GCA_964058915.1 Tetropium fuscum | reverse complement strand
ACCCTTCCCGATCAAGTATGAGATACTCGATGCCCTAGTAATGTTAGTTTGTGCTGGTCAATACATTATCTTCAATTATACAACATGACTTTCATCGTAAGCCTATCCCAATCAATGGGTCTCTGTTCCGGTCAATAGGTATATTATATTTATATTCTTATTAATCTTACTAATATAATCTCTCTTATTAATTTAGTCTATTAATAGGATGATTAATTAATCTTACCTCCTTATATGTAATATTTCTTTAGAGTAGGTCTATCTAGTTGCTGTACGTTATTTTAAAAATATATTCGGATTGGGCATCAGGAGTGCAAAACCACACAAACACTTTGCGACCAATTTTTTTGAAATTATACTGCTTCATCATTGCAGAATTACATTTTTGCATTTCCCAATCATGAAATACAAGTAAACATGTATCACGAAAAACTAATAACTGAATCAAACAACAACAGACTATTTTAAGTTAAACCACGACTAGTTACTTATTATTGCGCTGCAACCTGCAACTGAGGCTATTCGCGCATGCAGCACTGATAAATTTAAAGCGACGTTGTTGGATAGCAGCGGATGTAGTGGAGCTACTACAAATTGGGCCCACTTAACGATATTGTTAGTAAATTGGTTGAAGTAAATAATAAAAACTACTACGAACAAGAAATTATCTAAGTTTAACAAAAACGTGATTGTCATGGCTTACTATTTAACTTTACAACTTTATTTTTAAATTGGTTAAACAGGAATAGCAAACTGCAATGATAATATACCAAGTATATCATATGCAAGCTGGCAACGTTGAAATATCGGTGCATCGTCTACAGTGAAATTTGCATTACTCGAGGCGCATAATGACATCAATTCTATAACAGAATTTCTCATTTCATAGGAAAACAGAATCAGCGACGTGTTTTCAAACCTATACAGCCACCAGTAAAGCGTCGGTTATTGAATATCAAAATTCAAGCAAAGTTTGAGAAATATAGCTATTATTTCGTAAACTTTGATTCACGCTTAAAATTCTCAAACGACCACGCAGTGGCGTATTTACAAATTTCGTCTGGGGGGGTACTAATGTGGCTAATAGAAAATATCTATAGGGTAGACCGGGGTAATACCCTTTCCTTTCATATGCGATTTCCAAAAAAAATAACAGGAATTTGAAGGTGTTAAATTTTCTCCACATGCTGTAATAATAATGTGGTAAACCCACATTATCCGCAAAGTTGTTTCACATTGCCTGTTTTTACCTATAATTTTACAATGTTTTTTTTTCGATTTTTAGTAGTAATATAGTAATATAGTATAAGTATAAGTATATAGTATATAGTATAAGTATTAAGAAGGTACTATTTTCCTATTTCAATTACTTATCAAATTTTTAATGGTAATTTACAAAGTATTTGATCGAATTATCCTCTTAATATTCCAGTATGATAAATAGCTTTTTACTTATTTACCGATAGATTTCTGACTATAATTACTAGGTAGAGCGAAACTGAAACGGACAGCCTATTATTAATTTTATAACTGTTGTATTTTCTATTATTCAAAAGTTGGTAACCTTATTTCATGAGTCTCGAAGGGAAAAATACTGGTTGACGTATCGCTGAAAGTTGTTATTATTCAGGCTACTTGAAAATAAACTACGAACCCAGCTAAAGCTATATTATATACCTAGATATATCTACTTAAATATGATAATAACTGTCTGTCTAATCTAGGTCGTATCATAATATTTCAATTTCAGTATTTCTTAGCATACTTAGGATATATTAATAAATTATATGAAATATTAATCGTTATCTCAATGGCCGGCTGTTACTGTCTTATAATAAAGAACCTAAATCGCGACTCGTAGTCCATGGCCCTCAGGCGAAATATTACGAAAAAACACCATTTGATGATAAAATAAAGCCACTTGGCACATCAGTTGTTAAGGTCGATATTTTAAACTAAGTAGATACTAACTAGATAAGTAGATACGAAACTAGTAGATTTTTCCCTTTGGACTCTAGATTCCGTCAATTTTTCAAAATTGCCGCCGTAAAATCAACAAATTTTATATCTGCACACGATAGTGCAGATATAACGTGATTATACTCTATTCCATATAACACGGGTATGGTGAATTAAAAAAAAATATTTCAAGGGCATATTATATAACCTTGTTTGAAATTTTAATAATTGATTTAAACATAAAAATGTCATATTTGCATCCAGTAAAATGGGCCGGTCAGAATAGCTTAAACTTGACGACAATTTAATTTTTAATAAATGGATGAAATGACAATAATTTTTTTAAATGGATGTATGCAATAAAATACTACTATGCAAATTTAACTTTAGTAGAACTCTTGACTCAAGCTAGACGAGTTTTTGTATTTTTTTCTGATGACTTTGACTGACCATGATTGGAACCGAAAAATATTAAAAACAAAAAAAAATATTTACTATTTAAATATTTTTTAAATTTAAATTCTTTAAATATTAAAATATAATTTTTTTCTAAAATTAGTAGTAACCGGTTCACATTTTATTGCAAATGAAGTAACTTTAATGGAGTATATCATAACAAATTATCAAAAAGTAAAGGATGGGAATTTTATAGAGTTTGGAAGAGAAGGGTCTACTTATGCAAAAGGAGTTTATCACTAAACGTATAAACACAAAAAACAAATATGTTTATCCCAAGAACTTTATTGCAAAATCCCAAGAATTAATAACAGAATCTTCACCAAACCAGAGAAAGTTATCACTACCTCTACGATTGCAACTCTCAAAACAGATGTACAAATATTATTCATAATCAAAAGTACGGCTTAGTAAGTAATCTTGATTTGCAGATATTTCTCAAATCTGAAAATTCACCACCATCATTGTTGGAAAATGTAACTTTATCGGGACAATCTGCAGAGCTACAGAGTCTTTGATGGCTGAGCCATCAGAGTCTTGAGCTACAGAGTCTGGTATTTGATGGCTTTAGTTCATTAGTTCATTTGCCTACACCACAGATAAAAAAATCTGGTATTTGGCAGAAACACATAATGTCCATGGATACCTCATGTGTTGCCAACATTAAAGGTCAAATAGCTTCATGTTGGTAATTCATTATTCTTAATGAACGTGATGTCATAACATCACGTAGATAAGCCCATAGGCTTATCTATTTTTCAATAGTAGGTAATTGTGAAACTGAATCTCTTGTACAACATTAGAAGAGTCTGATGGACGAATACTACTTCACATAAAAGACGGTTGTCAATGGTCAATGGAGGCAAATCTGTTTTAGTAAGATGTTCAGATACGGATGTCCTGGTTGTAGGAATCTCTCTTGTCCATGACGTAAAAGCTTTAGGTCTAAAAGAGTTGTGGTTTTTGTTTGGTTCGGGCAAAACTCAAAGATATATTTTGCAGCACACAGCATCACAGGGTATCACTGCGGGGTTTGAATGCTTACACGAATACTGTCTCATTTTTGCAAATAGAGGCAAATGAAGAGCTTGGTTAGCTTGGCAGGAACAGTTCATTCTTACTTTTAAATACTTGGAAAATAAAAGCTGTTCTAGAGAAATCATCATCATTTATAATGATCAATATTTTTTAATTTCTCATTTTTACCTTTCGTCTTTCCACCGCGATGTATAACATATTTTCAATTACACAATAAATTGTTGTCACATTGTTCCGGATTTTCGATTTTCAAACGTTCATGTATTTTTAAAAAAACACGTTGCCTTTGTACATGTAAATGTTGATTTTTAAACTCAAAGGTTGTTTCGACACTTTCGACAATAACCGGTTCAAATATTTCGGGATTTTCGGGGGTTATATTATTATCTTCTACTTCAAATGGCCTCCAGAACGCCATGGTAAATTAGGAAGTAGTTATAATACCTTTCCTTTTAATAGTAAATGTTTTATATTGGTATTTACGCACTGCAGTGGATAAAACGTTTTTAATTCATGCACGCGGCGCGGCGGTCAGAATGAATAACGACGCAGCAGACCAGTCTGTTTATTCTCTTTACACCAGCGCGCAGCTGTAGATAATTCATCGAGCTTAAGTTCCAATAACAGACTCCCATGCACGTTTTCAACTCCTCTTCGAATCTCAATGCCACTGCTAAATACATAAGGCGAAATTTCAAGATAAGTGCGGACGGCCCTGTGCTTTAGCACCGACCAGTTTCAATTGGGCTCGTATACACTTTACTTTTATTTTGTCGAAAACTGCAAAACATGCACTTCAGCATACATGTTACAGTAAATAATAAAAATTTAGAGGGTTTTGGTGGAAGCTGGGGGTTTCGCCCATATATTTAATAGTAACTAAACAAATATGGAATTCAATTTTTTACAGTAGCTGATGCAAAAATGTGATACTGTGAATATAGAGGTTTACGTTGGAATGCAACCGGAAGGCCCAAATAAAGTGAGTAATAGTCTACAAGCTATTATTGAATGACTATGAGAATCAATATACACTTCAAATATTTAGAAATGTCCCTGTTGGTAATTGGTTTGCAAGTATAAAATTGATAGAGTTTATTTACTAGACGAAAAAATAACTGTTATTGGCACGATTCGTAAAAATATGCGGGAGTTGCTTCTTGAATTCAGTAATCCAGGGGAACGCCTATTAAAATCGGAGGATGTTCTGATTGGATAAGAGTTGAAGTCAGGTCTCGTATATACAAAAAAAAGAAAAGAAAATGGTATGAAACATGCACTATGACGATTATATCGATACAAAGCATGTAACTAATTGTAAACTCGTAATTATCATGGACAATAACTGAACTAAATAAGGGGTAGATAGTAGAATTACGCGAGAACAACTAATCGTTGGCGATGGTGACATTCTACATAACTATAAATGTAGCTTGAATCAACTATTCGGTAGTATATGGAGCCAATATCCAGAATAATCTGTTTTACGACGCAAATTCTTGAGAGAGCTTGCTATGAAACTAATAATTCTACCCCATTTATCACAGCGTTTAATTACAAAATCTTCCGAAAGATATGAAAAGTATATTTCGTCAAATATGTAACACTAAAACTATAAGAGATATCGCCAACCTACGGAACGAAACTGGTAGATCTACTTTCTGTGACAGCACAAGAAATCGTAAAACCTGATAGGTACCTACTTGTGCCATTCCTGTAAATTATGGATGTGTTTGGAACATTTGGAATTATATTTGTATTCCTGCTACCAATCTTGTAATGACTAATTTATGATATGTTTAAGTATTCAAAGAAAGAAAGAAAGTTTATTCAAAGACAATATTAGTTTAATATTTTTGTAATATAACTTCCGAGTGAGAACTTAAAAAATATATGATAAAGTGGTTTTATGAATTACCACAAGTATATATATTGTAACAAATATATACCTAAACTGATATAAAGGTTTATGACCCGGTTAATAAATAATAAATTTATAAAATCCAGTCTGTCAGACTAGGCAGGAAAGGTTTACACAAAAGTTTCAGCCGGTACCGGAATGGCATCTGGTGCTAGTACCTAATCGGCGAACCCAGTGGCATTTTTTATATATTACCATTATTACCAAGTATGATAATAACTTAAAAATCCTCGGCAAGATCATTTCCAATGCAATTCCAAACGCAATAGTATATATAGGTGCTAATCTTGAAAATCAGGCATCAACTGTAAATACATTTGCCAGCCACTTGGCATCAGGCTTTACCAATACCTGGCTCTTCTAACTATTTAAGAAACAATAATCAAGATAATAACAATTGCCATATTACGTAAGGTAACGGTAAAAAAATATGTATTACATGCGCTCAAGCGTATTAAACCAAAATTTTGCTAGTGGGCCAAATGGGTTGCTAGCCTTTTTCATTAAAGACTGTTCAAACGTAGGTACTAAGTCCTTTAGCATTCATCTTTAATTTAGCCATAAAGACTAGTACTTTTCCCGAAAAATTAAAAATTTCTAAGATCTGCCCTGTTCACAAAGAGGGAAATAAATCGGAAATTGAACATTATTAGGAAATAACTATATTAAATAATTTTAGCAAACTATTTGAAATTGTTTTGTATAATTTTATTTACCAACAAATTTCACAACAAATACCGGAAAGTCAACATGGTTTCGTCTGCGGACGATCTACTGTTACCTACCAATTTAACTTATGTAACTGAAGTTCTTGATTCTAGTGAGCAAGTTGATATCATTTATACGGACTTTTCTAAAGCTTTTGACAGACTGGATGGTGATATATATATATATATGAATAAATTGAAAAATTTCGTTTTTTCAACCTCATTTATTAATTTCCTGAAAAAATATTTATTTCATAGACGCCAATTTGTACAATACCTAGTCTGCCGTGTTTACATATTCCGGAGTGTAAAAGGGATTTTGTATTTACAAGATACATATTCCTTATTTTTCATTATCTTTATAAATGACCACAACATACTCAGTTATTCCTCTTTATTGTATGCTGACGATTTAAAAATATTTTATACTATTAAATCAATTTCCGACTAAGATATATTTCAATACAACCTTATAGCCTGGGTATAAGCGGTCGCATTCTTGCATGGATAACTTCATACATGGGAAATAGGTCTCTAAAGGCGGGTATCCATTTGATGCAAAATCACGTATCGTATCAACGTATCATATCAGCGTATCGTTTCATTTTGGTACGATACGCTGCAACGAGTCAGTTTTTTTTTCGGCCCAGATTCACTGCGTATCTGTGTATCAATTGCGCGAACGGGAGGGATACGGTTTGGGTCGTACGGACTTTGCAAGTTTGACTTATTTAATGGGAGCATCGAGCATCAGGTTGACAAAATGAAAATAGTTCTTTCCGCATCTCTGCAACTAATGGACCTCAGCAAGAGAATTCTCTGCAGCAAGAGAAAAAATAGATAAATTTCTATAAAGTTTATTATATATTCTTTATTCCACTCCATTAATATTATTTTTTTATATTTAAAAAAATAATAGTACCATCCAGTGGAATTCTTAGACGACTACTGACTGCACACAAGATATATTTTATTTTTATGAAGCAAATATGCAACGACCGGTTGTGTCAAAACGGCCGTCCACACTGTAACTGTCTCGTATCGTATCATTTCTTTGATGTGTCGCGAAAAACCGACAATTGTCCGATAAAGCCCGTTGCGTTTCTTTTTACCTATTTTGATACGTTACTATGCAACGGTTTCCTGTCTCCACTGATACACAACGATGACACGATACGTGATTTTGCAACAAATGGATACCGAGCTTAATAGTTAGTATAAGCGGTGAAAAATCTGACATACATAGTGTTGCACTTGAGTTACCTCAGGGTTCCGTACTAGGCCCATTACTTGTTCATGCTCTATGTTAATGATCTACCAACACAAACATATATATTGAGCATGGTCATGTAACAATGTTTGCTGACGACACAACGATAACTATGTCAGCGGATTCACCTGAGGCGCTCCTATAGTGCTTTCGTTTGATATGCAAACTAATGCAGTGCTCAGTGGTGCGCGCAATTATCCTAACATAGGAAATAAAATAAAAAACAATAATCTTATTATTCTCGTAGAACAGAACAGATTAAACTGCATCGCGAAAAGGGCAGATTGGAGACTGGGATTACTGAGCTATAGCAATTTAATTTATTTCTTTTATTTTAAATTGTTATTGGCTAAATTGAGCACTAAGTTGTACACGCAGCATGCAAAATGTTTTCAATATATCTTAAATACATTCAAAACTAAATAATTTTTTGGGTTAAAGTTTTTCACATAATATATGAATATGACATAATAAGCCATCTTTTGAAGTCACTTGACCTTGGTTGCGCATTATGACACGCCACTGAGCAGTAAAGCCAGTAAATTGCCGGCTTGTTCATGCAGGTGTCTTCTCAGTGAGCGAGAAGGGAAATGGGATTATGTGAGTTGAAGAGGCTATCCCTCTTCAACTCACATAATACCGATATGGTAAGCCGCGGACTAGATACCCTAGTTCTATTCACAAGAAATTGTGGCGGTATACAATTTTACACTAAATATCCTTACGAAAACACTATAACAACTATATATAACATGGTGGTGTCATTGAATATAAGATAGGAATACGAATAAACTAATCCCCAATAACAATAAGACGGTATTCATTACCTTTCACCTTCAAAGAAATCTATCTGGAAACCTCATATCTGATGAAGGTACCATGTCCGATTCAGTCAAACTTCTTGGCACCATCCTTTAAGCTCTCCTGGTATAAACATATATTGACCATGTTTGTAATCAGCAAGTAAAACATTCTCTGCAATATGGCAGTTAAAGCATACTCTTAATCAGGCGGGCTTAATTAATATTTATTACTTCATTGCATAAAGTATGACTTTATGCAATTAAGCGTTTAACATTCTCGATTGGGGTAGAGGTAGTGAATAGGAAAGTTTTCATATGCCAAAAAAATTATTAGATTCATTTTCAACTTAAAAGTGAATGAGAGCTATATCTAAAGAGATACTTATATTTAAAGAAAAAATATTCTGCCAACACCCTCCATTTATATCTTAAGATGCTTAATTTTTACTAAGAATAACCTAAGCCACTTTAAAAACCGAGCAAATGTTCACAACTATGCGACTAGAGATGATAAGCTGTTGAGTATTCCATCTAACCATAAAAGTGCTTTCAAAAAATCATCATATTATAACTGCATAATTTTGTATAATGTTTTTCCTAAAGAAATACGATGTAAATCTGATTACAGGAAATTTAAAAATAAAACAAAAGAATATCTGTGTTAGGGGTTTTTATAGTGCAGATGATTTTAAAAGTGGTAAATGATCGCTAACTGTGCCTTATGTTGTTACTACTGATTTCATTGTCTTGCTATTTGACACTGACACGTGCATGTATGCATATGTTTATTATATATGCATGTATTATTATATGTATTATATTTGTTATTTATAAATTGTTTGTTATAGTTTAGTAGTCCTACCATGTTAACAGTTTGTTTGTTTTTTTTTATTTTGTTTATTTTTATATATTTGACTTGCCATATGTACAATTTTGTATCTTGTCTTGGTTAATAAAATATTATTATTATAAAAATTGAAACCTGGTGCATAGTAAATAAATTCCCATTAAATATTGGAAAGTGTAATATTATTGTTTATTTCATTATTATGTTTATAATCATGTTTCATTCATCTATTCATCTTCATATACTACAAAACATAACATTAAGTCGCTTATATTATATTAAGTCACTTAGATTCAGTAAAAGATCTTAGGGGTAAAGAGCGATGGTATCGCTCGGCCCCCTCCTATCGAGGTCACATCTTTAGTCAAGAATATTGGCGCCGAGTAAAAGATCTTGACATTATTTTCGACAGCAAGTTCGCCTTTACCAAACATATAGAATCACTAATTTCCTCCTAATATCGAACACTAGGTTTCATTATAACTGCTCGTGGTTCCTCAGAGAGTTTTTAAAAAATGGGCATCTCTTTGAAAGCACGAAAAGACGTCAATTTATGTTTGGTGAATGAACGATATTATTTCCATAACGATAACGTTTTTTATAACTAATTTGCAATTTATATTCTTACTTTTGCTTTACATTGCAATTTGCATTTATCCGACCAAACTAAAATAATTCCCCAAACCTTAATTGTATTCAAGAAATGTTGAGAACGAATGCCATTAAATTAATGATTTTTTCATTCTGTTCTCAATTTGCACAAACGCAATACATCCTCTGTATACTCCTCTATAATATGGAAAAGTGAAGATAAATTTATGATAATATGCAATGTGTATCATTCATAATAACCGTAGTTTCGCCTGTCCGCCAATGATGTTACTGTAGGTTCCAAACTTTCGCAGGAAGTCACTTGAGGACCAGTCAATTTGGTTATCCCTGGGTGAACAACTATTAAACATTGAAACATTTTTTCTGCAAGAAGGTTTTAGGGAAGCATACCTACCAAATTTTTCCGAAAATATGATAATGGCAATTGAAAAAACGGGAAAAATCATATTAGTATTGTTTTTATCTTAACCGATAATTGTATTCATTTTACGAATTTTATATCATTTTGTTCGCGAATTGAAAATTATTTATATTTCAAAATTTCAGGTCAATAAGTATATAGATATTGTAAAAAATTAAAAAATCTCAATTTAAATTGAGATTGATGTTCGATAGAATTTTAGATAAATCCGTGGACCTTCGGACTAAAAATTGACAAAAATTTATATCCATATAAAATAAAACCACTTACCACTTTAACATATAATGCACTTTAATTGAAAGTAGAAACGTACGTATTTAAGCAAAATTTTAACAACTTTTCCGCTTTCGTTTCGCTAGGCCATTGAAATTTTAAATAATTTAGCCTTTAAATTATTTATTTATAACTTGGGCGATGTAGCGACCCGTCTGTGAGTTACGGCAATGACTCCAGTTGATCTATGTAGTAATATATTTGCCATCTAGCTGTGAGTAGATAAACTAATCTTGTATAGATCAGTAGGGAGCTACCATGAAATCTACCGTACACTCTGTCAGCTGTAGAAATAGTTTTTGCAGCATTCCAGCTGACTAGTATGTCGTAGCAGCAGCAGCCAGCAGTTGAGGCCGGCGGAGCTCAGTATTTCTGTACAAGTAGGGATTAATGTATGTGTCAGCGAACTGTAACGGAATTTAATTATATAAAAAAGTAAATACTAGCCCCAAATATTATATTAACTACTTTAGTGATAACATCATCACCCCAACAATATCTAAGTCAATATATATATATACAAAGGTGAGTCAAATACAATCATATATTTTACATTGCTGTATTATGATAGCAATCGATATTTTCAATGTACCTACCTAATCGGTAGTCGGTACTGGATGTTCTGCTGAAAATAGGTGCCAAATTAACATTTGGTCGTTGCTAACATTTCTTCAGTCAACTAATTTGTTAAATTTAACTATTCAGTTAATTTATAAAATTAAGTATATTAACGTATTTTACGTATTTATTTTGCTGTCATGTCACAAACAATGAATCCATTAATTGGGCTATTATTATTAATGTTTCGACCTCGCTATAACAGGCAAATTCTATGTTCCATGCACTTTATTTTGATATAAATTAATTAATGTACCTTGTATGACACATTAGATCATCATATTAACTTAACTAACTAGATATCATAAGGGCAATACATCCCTATCCTACTTACGAAAGGATAGAGGATATTGGATAGAAATATTGAATAATAAATAATAATAATAATAGTAATAATATACTTATGTATATACCTATATTAGAGATGGGATCGAAGCCGAATATTTGGTTTGATTGAACACCGAATATTCGGTTTTATTTATGAGTGAGATAAAACTATAAATGTTTCATGATTTTATTTTGTTCATCAAAAATCAAAACGATAAAATCCTCAATCAAAAAACTATTAACTAAACTGTCGAGTGTTAAGAACTGAAAGTAAAGAATGAAATAATCAAAAGGTATTAACATTTTTTTCTCGATACATAAACGTAAATGTATATAAATCAAAAGTAAATAGGTACTCTAGTCCCAAATATTATATCAACTACTTTAGTGATAACATCATCACCCCAACAATATCGTAAGTCAATATACAAAGGTGAGTCAAATACAAGCATATATTTTATAATATAAATGGATATATATATATATATATATATATATATATATATATATATATATATATATATATATATATATATATGTATATATATATATATATATATATATATCCAGGAGGTTCCAAAACTCAACACCAAAATACCTACAAGTTAGTTTTTGAGATATTATACTATTTATGAATATCGTGAAAATCCACACCTTACGTCAGGTTTTCACATCAGGTTCGAGTGCCACAGCTACAAAACCATATTTTAAAGTTCTAATTTTTGTTACGCAAACCCTGAAATTGCTATTTTCTTGCAAAATGAGCTATTTTCAAATTATTACAATAATTAGGATAATTATATTTTTTTTATTTTTATAAATTTCTTGGCTTTGTGTTTACTAGTCGTTTTTATTCTGTTGGAGATAATAACGAACTGATGTGTTTGCTGTGGTAAGGTCAATATAAAACCAATAAATATTGTACATCAATTACGACAATGTATATATATATATATATATATATATATATATATATATATATATATATATATATATATATATATATATATATATATATATATATATATATATATATATATATATATATATATATATATATATATATATATATATATATATATATATATATATATATATATATATATATATATACATATATATATATATATATATATATATATATATATATATATATATATATATATATATATATATATATATATATATATATATATATATTACTGGATAGGGCTGGAACCTTTGATGTAACTGTAACACTGGGAGTAGTTTCCACAAACACCAAAAGCGAAGTGAAAGTGTTTTGGTGTTTGTGGAAACTACTCCGAGTGTTATATATATATATATATATATATATATATATATATATATATATATATATATATATATATATATATATATATATATATATATATATATATATATGTATATGTATATATGTTATTTTTTAACTTGATAAAATTTATTTAACACATTTATTCAAACAACTTTGATGATTACTATGATAGAAATATATGCATATGATCATTTTAGAATGTGGTTGTATGGTTGATACGAGAATATGATATTTGCTATATTATTATAAAATTTCTATTATATACTTAACCTAAAATAAAAATTATTGACATATATGACATTTGTATATTTATTATACTACATGATTCTCTAAATATATATTTAGTTATAATATTTAGTAATAAAATCTATACGTTCTCAAGTCACACAGCATAAAACCTAGAACACTCGACTTTATAGATCCTTTATAGATGAACACTGGGCAGCGCCGGTGGTAGATATGTAAAAATAAATGTTTTACTATACTTATTTATTTTTTATTATTACCTAATTGCTCTATAATAGTTGTATTCAATAGGTTTATATAAAAATTGGGTGCTGTCTCAACTGAAAACGTATATTTATTATTATTTACCCATGTACCAAATTCTACATTAAAAATAGATTGGCAATAAATAAGTACACAAACTAAGTAGGTAGGTACTCCAGGGTATCAAAGCCGAGAAGTTATCTGACATCTAGCCATTGTATTTTATTTTAAGTGCCAAGTAATGATTTTGATATTATTACAATTTTGATATTATGAGTATCTATCAACAACAAACAAACTTGACTTACAGAATGATTTCTAAATAATTCAATAAAAATATAAAAAGGAACACATCACATGACTTACTATAGCGTCAAAGCTTTAACTAACTTATTACTTATTATAGGCAGTTACTTTTCAACTTCCCGACTTAAAAAAATTAAGGTGAATCTTTCATATATTTTTTTCCAAAACCCCTTCCCCTCCAAGTTACAGCCCTCTAAAGTTGGGGAAAAAATAGTTTTTATTTATTTTCTGCACTATGAAAGAATTTATAAGAATTAAATTTGGCGGACAACTTGCACTAATAAAATAACAGTTTGTGACAATTTCTGTAACCCTGTCATATTGTTACAAGGGGGTAAAAAAACCATATATAATGTAATAATATTCTTCGGAACATTTTAACACGTCGATATTTCTTTATTTATTTGATGAAAATTTAATATGCAAAGATGGCTTCAATCTGCAAATTTTTTTCCTTTTAGTTTTCTTCGAGAAACTGATTGTTTGCTCAGAAATAAATAAGATTATACTCACATTGCCTTTCAAATAAATTCACCGAGCAGTTATTAATCGGTGAAATAGTAAAGTAAGTGTTGTCAAAGGAAGTCATTATGAGAAGTATTGCCATTGTTCTTGTTTTCTCTAATCTATAGAGAGTTTCTGTAATGGACTTTAATAATACAAGAATGACAATTTTATTTAATTGAATAAAACTATAAATTACAAAATACCACAATAACATTAAATAAGTACCGGGTAAGTGTCTTAAGATTGACACCCCCCCTTATCTCACTTATCCTTTGCCGATTTAACTCAAAAAAGGAGTAGACACGGTTTTTGATGAATTTTTATAATCTGAGAACAGATATTAAAAATCTCGTAAAATATACAGGGTGGAAAATATCAAAAAAGGAGTAGACACGGTTTTTGATGAATTTTAATAATCTGAGAACAGATATTAAAAATCTCGTAAAATATACAGGGTGGAAAATAAAACATGATTTTTTTAAATGGAACACCCCGTATATTTTTAGACCAAAATAATGTGCTTAATTTTCTGAATCCAAAAATGTGTAATTGTTATATAATCACTCCACCTGTTCGTGAGATATTACTAAAAACTTATCACATTACGGGTGTCAATTATAAAATAAGAACATCAAGATACCTCTGGAAACAATGCATATTTGCATTGTTTATTCGTTGACAGATGTCATCCAGTTTTTTGTGAGATAGTAGTTCACTCTCTTAGATATTAGCGTAAAAAATACGTAGTGTTCGTAAAGAAGCAAGTTATTTTGAAAATGGTATATTCATTGGAAGAGCGAAGAAAAGTTACTTGAAATTTATATTCAGTGCAACAAGAATAAGTCTCTTGCTCTGAGGAAGTATGTTAGGTTATTTCAAGAAAGGCTACCTCCTTCCAAAAATAGTTTTAAAAACATTTATGCAAAGTTTAGGAATACCGAATCTCTGAGAGACAAGAAAAGGGAAAGGCGAAGAACAAAAACAGGAGAAGACACATAACTCAACGCGTTATTATATTTTGCTGAAAATCCATCCAAATCATCCTATGCCGCAGCAATAGAATTGGATATATCACAAAGAAGTGTTATAAAAATATTACATCGCCATAATGTTAAACCATATACCTAGTATTTTGCCCGTTCAATATTTAGACGACAACAACCTTCAAGACAGGTTAACCTTCTGCAGAGACATACTTGATAGAATAGAGGAAGATGATGAGTTTCTAAAGACATGACTTTTGGACTGACGAAAGCAGTTTTTCTACTGCGGATGACTTAAATACTTGTCATAATAAACAGCCTACTTTACTGTTTCACCGAATAACAACCCGACAATTGACAAGCACCGGTCAAATTCTCCTATGTTGCCTAAGCTGCTACCAAAAAGTAAATAAATAATTCTGAGGCACTTAGTTACTTCAGTAGAGCAGTATATATTTACTGGACAGCACAAAAAAGCTAACAAAATATAAACAATTCTGAGATACAAATAGAAAACAAAAATACATAATGTTGAAGCAATAATCAATTCTAATGACTAGAAAATATGGATAATGGCACAACATCCTCGTCGTAGAACCCACCATCACCTTCGTTTTCATGTTCTTCAGAATCTTCTATTTCATCCTCACTACTGAAATTGAGCACCAGTTCCTCCCCATTTCCAAGTTTTTCGTCTCCACTCAAAAGTTTCAAGTTGTACTTTATATAGACCAGCTTCCCTGAGTGAATGGTTTTCAATCTCTTGCGAAGTTTACCATGGACAGTGCCCCATGCAAGACTAAAGTCGTCGCGTCTGCTGGCGTTCAAGCGGCCGTGTCTCCGATTCTATAAGTCGCCCAGGGAACGTAAATATATCAATGGAAAGCTTATTTTATGCCCTACAACATTTACTTCGAAAGTTTCGCGATATCTTCTACCTAAAGTCGTCAACGTCGCAAGCAAGAAAAGGTGTTGATGTTTTTTACTTACCTCGGTTTTTCGGTGTCCTGTGTGTGTCATCTGAAGTTGAGATAGAGCAACTGTTAAGGGTTTGAAAGATAGCTATTTCATTCTAGTTTCATTTGGTATTTGGGCACATCCCGAACGATGTAAGCCAAACACGGTTCTTACGTTACATACGCTACGTCTTTTACAAATATTACGACAGATATTAATTGCTAATATTGCTACAAATATGAATGAAGACCAGTTTTTTAGTAATACAATACATATTGTACTTTGATAGAGTAATTAAAATTATTGTATTTTTAAGACATTAAAGAACAAAATACTTACGGCCTAACGTAAAGCGTAATTAAGTATTACTTAATTACGCTTTCGGCTAAATGTTAAAAAGTGATGTAGATCGTATTTCGCATGCCTGTCTTTATTAAAACCGATAAAATTTTATTGTAGTTATCACACAAATAAATGCACCCAATACAAATTCAAATAAATAGCCTAGTTGTCGGAAATAGACTAATTAGATTAATAATTATTGGTGTTTATAAAAAATAATTGCTATCCGATTGGGGCAATTTAATTTAAAATTATCGTATTTATATAACTTTTATGGACCTGCAATTATGCATGAATTAGTGAAACAA
Source organism: Tetropium fuscum (assembly GCA_964058915.1). Taxonomy (NCBI): domain Eukaryota; kingdom Metazoa; phylum Arthropoda; class Insecta; order Coleoptera; family Cerambycidae; genus Tetropium; species Tetropium fuscum. Next base: position 5,169 of record CAXKVY010006688.1, on the reverse strand, counting down.
TAAATATTTGTTGAATTACTTATGTGAAAAAAGTCGTATTATATATATATATATATATATATATATATATATATATATATATATATATATATATATATATATATATATATATATATATATATATATATATATATATATATATATATATATATATATATATATATATATATATATATACAGGGTGTCAGTTTTTTGTAGACAAACTTTAACAGGGTATAGAACGCACGTTTTTAAAAAGAAAAGTGCCTATAAAGATATGGCCGATCTAGCTTCCTAAGGAAGATACAGGGTGTTAAAATTTAATTTTTTTTTACATTAATGTGTAATATTTTCTGAACGGAATGATATATTCACTAAATATTTTACACATATCTTAACCTGCATAGGATCAACATGTTGTATTGTTCCTGTCGAAAATACTATAGTGGATGTTACTTTTTTCGGGTACTTCGACTATTCTGCATAATAGAACTTTTTTTTCGTACGCCACTGACATTATCTGATACATATTTCTAAAATAACGGCCCCTTAGTAACAATTTTGATCTCTTGTAATTTTGCTCTAACTATGACAGTTTTCGAGATATTGGCCGTTGTTTCTCTGACAGTGTAATGTCGTTATTATATTTTTTTTCTCGAATTTTCTTTATGACTTATAAACGAACGCTTAGATTTTTTCATGTTTGGGGGATAATGCCTATTAATTAAGGCGCATAAAACAAGCGGTAAGAAAGTTCAAAAACTTGCACAGTGGCGGGGTGGAAGGGGCGCTCCACCCCTTTCGTAAACAGAACTTCTACGCCAAAGATTATTTAAAAAAAACTGTTATTTTCATTATCTACATACAGTTTAACAAAAATAATGTCCCTTCTTCTGTTTCGAAATTCCTGTGCGTTTCCTAGTTATTTTGATTTTTAGTGTTTGATGTGTCGTTTATAAGTCATAAAGAAAATTCGAGAAAAAAAATATAATAACGACATTACACTGTCAGAGAAACAACGGCCAATATCTCTAAAACTGTCGTAGTTAGAGCAAAATTACAAGAGATCAAAATTGTTACTAAGGGGCCGTTATTTTAGAAATATGTATCAGATAATGTCAGTGGCGTACGAAAAAAAAGTTCCATTATCCAGAATATCCGAAGTACCCGAAAAAAGTAACATCCACTATAGTATTTTCGACAGGAACAATACAACATGTTGATCCTATGCAGGTTAAGATATGTGTAAAATATTTAGTGAATATATCATTCCGTTCAGAAAATATTACACATTAATGTAAAAAAAAATGAAACTTTAACACCTTGTATCTTCCTTAGGAAGCTAGATCGGCCATATATTTATAGGCACTTTTCTTTTTAAAAACGTGCGTTCTATCCCCTGTTAAAGTTTGTCTACAAAAAACTGACTCACCCTGTATATATATATATATATATATATATATATATATATATATATATATATATATATATATATATATATATATATATATATATATATATATATATATATATATATATATATATATATATATATATATATATATTTGTAGTCCATCAATTTATTTCATGTTCCAGAGATCCTGTAGCAGTAAGTAGCATACAGGATTACGTATGCTGCCGTACTACGTTGACATTTACAAATTCTGGCTGCAGTTATTTATTTATTATTATTATTTATTTATTATTTTGTTTTTGACATACTATACTCCAATATGCGAGGAATATCCTATAGAATGTTTCACATTTTATAATTTTATCATTCGTTAATTATAAATTTTCCTCGAAATTCTTACTGAGAATAAATTCCAAATATCAAAGGTCGCTAGAAGTGCATCATCAACTGTTTTATTTATGAGAAGACCAGATTGTATATGAAGTTTATTGAATTGTATCAACGAAATCACTGTTTTTAAAAACTTATTCGTTTTGTCGAAATCTCGGCACATAAACTGCAAAATCTAATCATAATGTCTATGTCTAATAAATTATGGTTATTTATAGTCGTGAATGCCTATAAATAAAGATTAATTGTAAAATTATTTATAGCACACTTAAAATCAAACTCCTACCTAGTTCCGATTAAAAAATTCCACTTGATAAAGATTTATTAACCAACACATTAGGAATCACCAATGCCAGTAAGTGTGTTTGATAATAATTAGCATGTGATAAATTTATCTGCACTGTTTCTAAAACGTATATGTAGTTCAACGACCAGCAAGCCTGACCTACACAATGTTTCTCATTGGCGTAGCAATTTTTTTTTTTAGGGGGTTGAAAGTAGAAGGTTTTATATGCATATTTTCAACGCCACAGCCGGTAATGAATACATGTTTCCACACCACGCATGAAGTAGCTTTCAGGGCGTTATCATTTTTTAGTGGATGGTTCGCCAGTAGCCATATTTCCCACAAGAAACAAAAATAATTGTGTACAAAACAGCTAAATAGCCGTGAAAAATAAACTTTAAAACGGAAAAATTAAATAAATATATATTAAAAAATAGAGCAAAAAATTCTCAACAAAAAATGAAAACAATGAAATAAATATATATTCCAAAACAGAGCAAAAAATTCTCAACAAAAAATAAAAACAAGAAGACAAATAAAATACATCACCTATATCCAAAAATAAATCAAAAATTTCTTAACAAATAATAAAAATACCTTAATACCTTACACCTTAATACCTTAATACTTACCTTAAAAACGTGTGATTAATACCACTATTTTCTATGTCACTTTTTAATAATATTATAATCACTAATATTTTCAGTCACTTTCCACTTCATCTTTACTGTCGCTATCACCATTTTCAATATTAATCACAATGGGTTCTATGGCTTGATCAACCGCTAAATCCACACCCCACATTATCTGTTCCTCTTTCATAACGTGATTAATACACTTCTGCCAATTTTCTGCCGTGACATTTTCCATTGCTCCTCGAAGATGTCTCTCTAGGTCAGCTAATTTAAAAGTCCGATTCACTCTCGCCACTTCCCCTTTTCCTTACGCCCAGATCAATTCAATGGGGTTCAATTCGCAGTGATAAGGAGGTAATCTCAGCAATGTGACTCCATGCGTCAATTGTCCAGCCTTCAATCGCAGCTTACCGTGCATTTTTCACGTTTCCATCCTGCCAGACTCTCTTCACAGTACTGTATGTCTCCTTCGTTGACCCATGTTTCGTCAGTGTAATAAATTTTCCGCCCTTCGTTTCGAAGATAATTCATCCGCCAAGCAACTATTTCATATCTTTTTATGAGAATACTCTTTCTACATAAATACATACGTAAAATTCATGTCTGTCAAAATTTTTGCCTGACTAACCCTGCACATTTTAGGTATAATATCACTTATACCTTGCTGCACCTTATCTAAAGCGGGCAATTCGGTATTTCTAAAGAAACCGTGAACCATTCTACGTATCGCATTTTTTGCATCTTCGTCCACTACAATCTTATTTCGACCGCTTTTTGATTTCGGTGGCTGTACAGTCTGTACACTTCCATGTATCTTTTCTTCTTTTAAAAGTGTGTATATGCTTGACGTTGATGGTACTGTATAATCCGAATACATATCCACCAATTCATCCTTCTCGCGATGAGGGTGATCTCTCTGTATGCAGTAAAATACTCGTAAAATAATTTATTTCTGGTAGTAGATCGGCAGTGCCTACGTTTTCGAATATTTTCCATCATTCGCCGATATTATATTGTATCACAATCACATTTAAACAGCACTATATATATACGCGAATATCTCAACCAACGCACTACTCTATCACGAATGACCGTTACCGATTGCAGAATACGAGCGCAATTCACGCAAACCCGCCACTGTAAGAGAGGCGAACGTTTGCGACTGCATAGGGACTCTTTTAACTAAAGACAAACGGCGTGTCATTCCAATAAGTTAAAAAGAGATATACTTAGATATGTATTGCCATAATTAAAGTAGACGAAAATATATGTAAAAATAGCTATCATGTTGGCCTATAATATATTATTGTATGCACAATAATTCATTTATGACATTCCTAAATAATATATACAATTTGTATATAGTATTGTGGAATTTGATAGTTTATTTGAATATTGTGAAATTTGATAATTACATGTGGCAACTGCGGTTTAGCAAATACGCGGTCAGCCAACTACACATACTTTTTAGAAAGGGTGTACTTACCTATTTTGTAATGATAAATATGGTAACAGTAGGTAACTACCAAACCGAAGGTGATTATTAGTGCTATTTATTTGTTACAATACAAACGTCAAATGTTCGTTGTTTTTATATCAAGTGTTGTTATGAAATTATGTACCATTTTTTTCTCGTTTTATGAGGTACTTATAAGGTCCTTTATAAGGTAAGTTCTGTCGGTTCTATCTAATACTGCTGTTAGTAAGTAAGCATACAAACTTAAAAGTACCTAGAGACTATAAGTAAGACGTTAGGAAACGTATTACTTTTCACAACCAGTTACGAAAAGTAAAATATTACGCAACTAGTTTCGTAAAGTTCATTTCACAGTAGGTTATTTAGACCTGACAAGCTATGAAAGTGACGAGCCGTTACAACCTACTGGATTGTATTTAAACGTATAAAATTCAGGTTTCTTCTCATAAAATATAAAATTGGTGAAAATTTTACAAAATCTTTTATCTTCTCGCTAGCGCTGGTTACATAAATAGCTATTGTGCAACCGTATGCAAGGCCGTAATTTTTTGTAACTAATAAAACTACAGTTAAAATTTCGGTATAAATGACACCACGGTTTATAATATATACCCATGGTGACGTCAGGTCTCAGCGTTTCTATGGAAATGATGAAATACTGACTGCAAGATAAGCTTACGCGCATGCGAACCCCTAACTCTCTCTCTCTCTCTCTCTCTCTCTCTGCTAACGTCATTACGTGACAAATTTGACACATCTTTAAAATACATTATTTTATAAGTTTAAATACATCATTTGAATGGACAATTTGCATTTATTTTCAAATGATTTAAAACATCATCAACGTATTTTATCATTTTATCCAATATTTGAAAGTCACCAGCAATAATACTTTTTTATAATCCCCAAAAATATACTAAATAAATGATTGTTTTATCGCGCTAACTCGCCCATGTCGCCACATGCTCGAAAACGGGGCGTTCCGCTC
>CAXKVY010006687.1:0-25032 GCA_964058915.1 Tetropium fuscum | reverse complement strand
ATCTAGTATATTTTCACATTGTGTGTCATAAATGATAAAAAATTTAAGACAGTCTTAAGCATGGAAAGCTGATAACCTTTTAAAAACCTGATTGAAGGTAGATTTAACATATTATTATATAATTTTTTATTTACCTAGATACAATTTTATTTTCCCTAAAATGCTTTGCGTGATTATTTAAAAAAATAATAGGTGCAAAGGTTTACTTTTCAGCAATATACTGGTATAACTCTATTTCTAGAATAACCAGATATCTATTCAAAAACGGGGCAATAGACCGTGTATATTGGATAAGTGTACTTTCCATAATATATGTGATTCCAAAACATATTCAAGTAGAAATTTACGTAGTTGTGGTATATTCGGTAAAATAACTGTATGATGTACAGATAGAATCATGCATTTGTGATTCCTTGAACTGATGGTATTTTCATATGACTCAAATGTGATTTCATTGTCGAGTAAAATGCCTAGATCTTTAAACGACAGAATGTTTTAATTTTGCAGCATTTGTCAATATTTAATTAAGACATATTTCACACCATTGACAAAGCTTAATGTGACATAAAAATGAGACATTTATGTATTCCTAATTATTTTGATATGTCTATATATTCTTCAGGTGTGTGTAGAAATCATTTAGTACTTTTAAATATGACTTTTAATTATTACTAGCCATTATATTATATAAAAATATATTATATAAATATATATATATATATATATATATATATATATATATATATATATATATATATATATATATATATATATATATATAGATATAGATATATATAGAGGAGGATATATATAGAGGAAAAGGCCACAATGAGAACATTGAGGCTCTCCAGAAGGCATATTAAATTAAGTCTAACAGACTACCATTTTGTGGAGGATATATTACACTCACTGTCAAATAACTATAAATCTTATGGTAATTATCTTCTAATGACCATTCCTCAATTTTGCAAATAATGATGCGCTCACCATTGTCAAGTGTGTTGATTATTTTTGTTGGGATATTGTCAAATGAGGCAACTCAAGTTATGGCCTAAACTAATAAGCAAACTAACACCTCTGAACAGTGATCTAGTGCATCCTAATATTTTTCAATCTGTATAATGTTTGTCATTTTTAAACCGATCTGAAACCGAGCAACATTTTCTTGTCTAGATTATCCAAAATATGATCTTATATGTGATACAAGTAATCCAGTAGCTGGTAAAATCAGAGTCTCTTTACCAATTGTTCAAAAACCAGTAACAGTCAAAAGCAAAGATGGATGGTTATGGATAGGAGGAATCCAGGGTTCTTCTTCAGATCCAAATAAGTCCATGGATGAGGCTATGAGTATTTTAAAGTGTAGGTATGCATAGATGAAATAATTTTTTAGACATGGTAGATAGAAATAATGACAATTTTATGGGAACTAAGTGTTTCTCATAGATAATATAATCAAGGGGACATCGAACCATTCATTCATAAAAGGCTCTTTGTTTTGTAACCGGCATTGCCCATGTGTATGACAAAGACAATAGAGAGAGAGAGAGCTCTAAAATCCGACTCTGAACATCGTCGGGCCAAAATCGTACATAAATAAACTTACCTGTGAAAAGCCCTATTCTGTTAAGAAGAAACCGTTAAAACACAAAAAAAATTCACAAATTCAAACTGCCAACAACATCTCAAACATTAATTATCTGCTATTTGCCCCGATTCACTATGATTTGTGGGAGTGTGGTTGCCATTGTGCCCCTAGATTTAGTCACAATAAAATTAGTAGTGAAAAGTACCGTTTATCATTTATTTTTAATGTTTTTACAACTGCACACATCGATCTGAAATTATTTTACTAGTATTGTTGGTAAACATTTAAAGCTGTAAATATGAACAACCAGAGACATTTAATATGTCTCTGTAAATAACCAAGTATTTGGCAACAGCTGTTCTCTGAAAGCACTTAAACCTATGCAGTGGGCCATGCAGTTGACCAGATCGGTAGTACACCTTGCGTAATCTGATTCTTTTGAAAAGTAAACAATTTCATCTCTTGATTATATGTCTATGGTGTTACTATACCGTCAAAGTGGGTGACTTAAATAAAAACCTGAAACTAAGAATAATAACACCTTAAACACATATTAAAATATTACCTCAGACTATGTTTACTGTGTTCCCTATTGCGTTCATGCCCTGTGGCGAAGTCTTTCATTTTAACGGGCATGTCCATCCACCAGTTTTACGTCTTATAATATGTAATATAATTATTGAAACATTTAAAAGTTGTATTATTAGTTGTAAAAATTGATTAAAAGAAAGAGCAAGTATAAATTCTATTGTTGCCCAAAATAATAGTATATTCAAAGAGAAAAGTGGATTTCCATCATGAGAAAGCAAAAAAATCTCAACCGAGGATCGTGCCGATCTTGAGGATAGATATTTTTCAGGTAGAAACTAACAAAATATTTACAACCTTTGAGATACAACTAATAAGAAATCAAATATGTTTTCTAAATATTAGAAGGAGCACTATTATCATATAATTGCGCTGCATTTACCCCTCTTGGCAGTCGCATTGAAATTTTAATAACCGTTCATTTTTAACTAATTCATCAGTCAATTACAATATAATTAAATACCGATATTGCATATGATATGGCGCCATTATTACATATTATATAATAACCATTATGCCATTACCCATATAAAACGTAGTAATATATTTTCCATATACTGCCTTTACATATTTAAATTTACAAAACAATATTTTTATTACTTCAAAACAAGCCTCGCGAATCTGACCCAGCAGTGATAACTGACAACTGTGTACCGAGAATCGTGTGTTAGACTCCTGCCCAATCCAACATTTTTACTCCGTAATAATAAACTTACCATGTAATACTAGACAACACTATTTTTGCGCAAACAATTTTGACAGAACTTGCCAGATTTCAAAATACAACAAAGTCATGTAACCGTACCTAAAGTTAACAACACCGTCACCGATGCGAAAGAGCCTTACTGTTATTTTGTATTTGGGGGAGGGGTATTACATTTGCAATACCGCCAAATTTAACAAGTCACCTACTTTGACGGTACCTGAACTCCAGAATAATTGATAGTGACTCTGACAGGGTTTCAATGGCTAAGAAGAAGACAGCGGCTTTGTTTTAACTGCGAAAGATGAAGACAGCAGGTATGAATCAATATCTATTATTCTGAAGTTCAAATATACCTATACTATATAAAGGTACCCTTTAGCGAAAAATTACCTAGAATAAAAAATATCAGTGAAAGTATGGAATCAATAACATATATATATTTTTATTTTATAGCTATACTATCAGAAAATGAACACTCTGTAACAGATGTATGTTCTATAAGCATGTTTATAAGCGACATGTCTCACTATACAGAGTTAAATGAACTATATATCAACACATTTAACCATGTGAACCCTCCTAGTAGGGCATGTGTCCAAGTACCATTGGATGAAAACTGTCCCGTACGATTTGAGGTGTTGTCTTGGAAACAGCCGTTACAAAACTCCGGCGATAGCCTAATTGAAAGGTGGACATTTAAGAAAATAATCAGGGCGTTTGAAATTTAATTCACTTATTTCAGACATACTATGCATGTTCAGAGTAGGTCACATTGGGCACCTGCTAATATAGGGCCTTACAGTCAGAGTGTGAGAGTGGGAAACATTATCCATTTGGCCGGGCAAATTGGCTTAGTGCCTGGTACCCTGGAAATGGTTACAGGGGGTATCAGGCCCCAGTGTCAGCTGGCTTTAAGGCACTTGAAAAGATTGTTAAAGGCTGTTAATGCAAGTTTGAATTTGAGGGATGTCGTTCAGGTATTTTATTATTTTTATCGAAGGAAAATTAATGAATACGTATTAATGTATTCTAGTTAATAAACATTTTTCCAAGCATCTTTATTTTGTTTATATATATATATATATATATATATATATATATATATATATATATATATATATATATATATATATATATATATATATATATATATATATATATATATATATATATATATATATATATATATGTATATATATATATATATATATATATATATATGTATATATATATATATGTATATATATATATATATATATATATTTCAAAAGAGTATTTTATTTACGACATATTTGACAGGCAAAAATGACTGTTTTTTTTTTAATCTTAAATTTTATTTTTTTAAATATATATATATATATATATATATATATATATATATATATATATATATATATATATATATATATATATATATATATATATATATATATATATATATATATATATATATATATATATATATATATATATATATATATAAATATGCAAAGAAAGTCTATTTTTAGGGTATCTGTTATGTCACCGATGTTTCTTATGTTGAACCCTCTAGAAAGCTCTGGGAAGAAAGAACCAATAATGCTATTGTTGATTATGTAGTGGTTACGGGTTTGCCCAGGAATGCACTAGTGGAATGGCATGTTTGGGCACACAAACACAACAACCAATTTGAGTGTAAGTTTTGTTACTTTTGTATGATATATATGCATAAGAAAACTTTTATCCAACTCATATAGGGTGACATTTTTTAGATGAAGAGAGAGGCAAGTGTGTTGACAACTTTTCAATCTCCATATATCGTCGATGGAATTACGAGAATAACATAGCAGCTATCCTTTGTCGGGTTGACCACTCTGATAGTGATGTTACTTTTGACAATAAAATATTTACTGAAGCGATGGATTATGCAATACAGAAGCTGAGGCAAGGTCACGAGGACGACACAACCTCAATTTTTAATATAAAAATATTTTACTCGGTAACAAAGAACTTGGAGACCGAGTTATTTGCTAATTACTTTGAAGACTTTACAAAAGACATATTTTTAAGTTACACTTTTATACCTGTTGTTTCTTTGAAGAACCAACGGACCTATTTGTCGATATGTGGTGTCAGGTTTCAATGAATTCTGACAAATTTGGTCACCATCGAAATTTTACTTTGGTGGGTGGATACCGAATAATTATAATATCTTGTCAATTACATGATTATAGAGAGCTGTGGTCTTATTTCCTGTATATACAATCCAGAATGATAAGAGGAAATTATTGAAAGTTACGCCAATAAAAAGTTAGTTTTTGATAGAAAAACCTAAAGGTTGTAAAATGAGGTAATAATCTCTTACACACTTCATATTAAATAAGTCAATATATTATATTGGCAAAAAATTGAGAATTTTATTAAAGGATCTAAGCATGAACGTTATGCAATTAGTATAAACTTGATACTGTGAGTAAAATAAACCAGCGTGTGTTCATGTTTTCATATGTTCACGCTTGCGAGAGGCGACACATAACCACATTATAATGAAGTACTGTTAAAAAAATGTTATTGCTTCATAATATAAGCATAATATAACATAATATAAATATGTGTATATAAGTTATACTTTATGGCAGCATGAAAGCTTACTCAGAATTAAATTCATGTGAGTCACATAAAGTAACTTATACTCCGAATGAAATGCAATATTTAATTTACAAATGATTTCTGTATACATGTAATTCGGGATATATGTAAATATGCACTCAATCGCAATGATAAACCATTACCTTTATAATTTTGCTTTGTATAATATATAGTGTTTCTAAATTGATGCAAAATATAAAATACATAAAGTAGTGATTTTTCAGCAAAAGTTAAGGTGGGTCTTTTGTATAAATTGTTTTCCAAAACCCCTTCCCCTCCAAGTTACAGCCAGAGCTCACAAATCGTTTAAAAAACGATTTAGATCAAAGATGCATTTCATTTGTACAAATGATTTAAATCAAAGATTCTTTTGCCAATAATAAAGTATTTATATAATAAATCATTTTGAGATTTAAATCTTTTTGTGATTTAAATCTTTTTAGAAAGTATTTAAGATACTTTTAATCGTTTTTTGAGATCCGAGATGTCGTAGATTTAGAGATATCATATTCTCATACTTGACATGTAAACTTCCTATAGTAGGCAGAAGTGTTCAAAAATATGTATGTTTATCTGCTATAGTTACTATTATAGTTATAGTATAGTTACTATTCTTCCAAGTATTCTATTTCATTTTCTTTAAAGCTCTGATATTTTATGCCCAATCTTTCGTACAAGATATTTAATTTTTCCTTTTGTTTTAAAATTTGATTTAAAGTCATAGAAACTGTTCCACCTAGTAGCACCAGGGTAGCTAAGATGATGCCCTAGTACCTTTTTTATTCCCTCCGCAGATTTTGGACATCCTGATTTATTCCACAGTTGCGTACACTTATTGATTATATTTGTGTGCTTGGATCTTAAACTATGATTACGGTTTATTGAATCATAATGTCAGTTTTAGCAAATTAGCTTAGACAGGTTGAAACAAGTCAAGAGAATCCCGCACGCCTGCCGCTACGCAGTGTTGATGCGCGCTGTTTTATTAAGACTAAAATTATTTTAGACGTGTTGATTGTATTTGCAGCATTTTAATTAAAATATTTAAATAATTTTGATCGTCTCTAAAAAATTTAAATCATTCGAAAAAGATTTAAATCATCGGAAAATATTTGAATCCTTTCGAAAGTATTTAAATCATTTTAATAGTAGATACTTCGATCGTCTCTAAAATATTTAAATCACTTGGAAATGATTTAAATCTTTTCAAAAGTATTTGAATCTTTTTAAAATATTTAAATCATATTTTCAGGTGCAAAATCAAATATAGTTTCCATAATGATTTAAATCTTATTAAAAATTTTTGGTTTTTTATTTTTCTTTTACAAAAAAAATTGCAGCAGTCACATTTTTTAAATGAAATCCGCTTTAAATCTTCTTTAATAAAATCCCCTTTAAATCTTTAATATTTAGAACTATCTTAATATTTAGAACATGTTTTTTTGCAATCTTCATGTTTTATGAAGTTGTAATTTTTTTGTTTATCAATGTAACATGGAATTTTACGTTTTTCGAGTAATTAAAGTGTAAATTTTAATAAATAGCTCAAAATTGTACATAATGATTTTCGGGTTCGAGTTCCTTTCGTTTCTTTGCATTTTCTGAGAACATTTACCATAGTAATGTATGTTTTTTTGACACCATCAGAAAGTAGAGATTTCAACAAACAAAAAGGCCAACGACTTTTTTAAAAAAGCAGATATTAGATGCGAGACTTTTCGATTGAAAATTAGGGTGCGTTTTCGATATTAAGTCAAAATAAGGTGAAAAAATAAATATTTTAAATAAAAAAATTTAGTGTCTTTGGGACATAAAAAGGTAAGTTATCACCAACTTTCTTTAAAAAAAATTTTTTTTTTATAGATAAAAATAAAAAACCAAAAACTTGGTTATTATTTGAATTTTTCACATAAATTTGAAAAGTGTGAATACAAAAGTTGTAGATCTTTGTTGACCTACAACTTTGCCATTTAACTTTTTTCCATAGGACTCGTAGTTTTGCCGGAAATCGAGATAAATCGTTTTTTATCCTTAAAAACCCACCCCCTTCCACTTCCCGACCTCAGATCGCCCCTAAATTATTTTTCCTATCATTATTGTCATATATCAATGTGTGCCCGTCAATGAATAATCAGATATGCGTAGTATTGAAATAGTTTGGTGACATATTAGATATTCTGGAAACACACTAGGCAAACTATCCTGTGGCTGAAAAGATAATAATTTGGTGCTTAAATCACACTCTTTAAAAAAGCAAGTAAAATAAATGTATTAAGTTTTTATTAAGTTGACATAGCATATTATGCAACTAACTTTTTATGTACATTTCCTTTGAAACATTATTAAGTTAAAATAAAATATGATGTTATAGCATATAGGTAAATAGTCTTCAATAATGATGCTGGAAAGTACCTACTACGATATAACAAATAACAAATATGTACCATAATTAATTATGTCATTTTAAACATTTAATAAAAATTGCGGTTTGTGTGGTTACGTACAAACATATTCATTAAATATTTAAAACAAAATGCTCTTCCAAATAAATACTATATATAAAAATTACACCACATTATAAAACCAAGCCCTAGTAGCCTTAAATATAGTTTAAAATTAATTTTGAATTTGAGGCCAAAAAAATAAAGGTATATAAAATAATTCCTCAAAGTATCACAGAATATTCTATATAAAAAAAATGGAAAATTTGGAACAGATTATAGTTCTTTGACACAACCTGTGGTGATCCATGACAAAATTCTATAATTTTATATTATTGCATCGGGTGTTTAAGAAATTGCATGATATCCCTGAATTTATTGTCCAACCAAGGACTTCTTATGTCAAGGATATAATATATGCAGTAAATTAATTAGCCAGATTAGAGAATCTCTATAATATAAGAGGGAATGGACTGAATACACAAACAAATTGAATAACGTAAATAATCTCGCCAAAGTACCACTGGAAACCATCAAAGGAAGACAACTTGCATGGCATAGTAGCGTTTATTATTTTCAAATCCTATATATATTATTTGTCATGAACCACCCCGTTATTGGTATGAATTTTAATGTTTTCTAATTGGACGTATAAAATTTCCATATGAAATCATTAGCCTTAAATGGAACTTTTAAAATGTTCTTTATAAATTATTAACAAAATGTTTCTTGAAAGCTATTTTAAAATCATGTTGATTTTAAATAGATCAATATTGAAAATGCAAATGGCGAAATTAAAAACACATTAATATCCATATTTTCATTACTTCGCGTACAAATAAAATATTCTTAGTATTGACTGATCACCATTCAACAAATGTGCCTCTAAATTTATAAATAATTTTTTCCTCAATTTTCGGTTCATGAAAGAAATTATAAATTTATACTGAAAAAGAACTACTAAAAATAACTTGGTGTTATTAATAAATTTTAAACATTTATTTTATGGTGATCTGCTTCAGAATCCAAAGACGCTCTGGAAGTTCCATAATACGCACAATTATAGTTATATAACTGATAATAAATTTCAAGTATTTTAGAAGTTAAGATTTAGAGAAAACATCAATTTAAAAAAAAGCTAACAATACCATATAAAATTAAGTGCGTTTTGTGTACTATTTTACAGAACGGTTTTGCAAACCTCATTTTTCAGCCTTTGTATAGTGAGTTTAACGGACATGATTAATCATCTTTTGATTTGTCGCCAGCACCACCAGTAGGTTCGTCCTCTTCATCTGAATAATTAGTTGGCTGCTCCCCTGGCTTTAATAATCTACCAACTAGGTCATATTTTTCTAGAAAATATAATGACTATTAAAAAATAATCTTACACGCCAATGATTTCAAGATTTACTGGGCTTAACAAAGTAAATCATTTCTACGCATATAATATATTACAGAGAAAGCAACCATATTTGGTCTGAGCAATGACAAAAGAAATTGAATTTAATGTATTATTTAAGGAAACTGAATAATAATACAGTACAACTTCAATAATCCAGAGAGTTAAAGTTTTCGTATATCTGAAAAATATATAAATATTTCGTATATCTGAAGTGTCCGAATGAAGAGGGTATTATATATTTTTTTATATTAGCTGTAATAAAATACACATGGCATACAGGTTATTATTTTATGTGGTCTTTTAAAATGGAGCCATGGCGGATAAATGAAAAAATTCACACAGAAGTGTAAGTGCACTAAATTGCATCCTCTACTAGTAAGCAGTTTCTCCCACTCTCACATGCTAGACATCAGTTGTTTGTGTGTCCAATATTATTGGTTTATATTCAACACATGATTGCGTGCATTCATTTGGAATGACGTAGTCTTCTGCAATTGGTCAGAGTATCGGTCCGAATTACAGAGGTAAAACATGTCCGGATAGCAGAGCTGGAGTGTCCCAATTAGCGAGTGTCCGAATTACCGAAGTTTTACTCTATATATTTTTATTACAACAAAATGGTTTGTTAGAATTTGTAATTAGAAGTTAGTACATAGACAAACCGTAGTTAAAAGAACAAATTCATTGGTTGCCGATGTAAAACATTTGAAAAATTCAAGTATGTAATAATAATTAATGGAAAGATGTTATTGCATCGTTGTAAACGGAAACTAGTAGAAAATTTTAGAATAATCTGTGAATATTATGTAAGATATTTGAGAAATAAGTTTAAGAAAAGTTATGATGGCATTTCCTTGTTATAGTAAGGACTGCATAAAATCGGTTGAAAGAAATCGCTATTCGCAAAAATGAATATTTTTGAGTTACAGTAAAAAGACTTAAAAGTGGACAAAACCATTCCATTCCCAAAAATCCAAGGCTAAATTTAATAGCACTTTGTGGATGTATCATTTTTGATGTACAATCTTTTCACTGAATTTTTTTCCTGCTTCGTGTTTTTCCATACCCTTCCTTAGTAACGTCACAGAGCATACGAACATGAACATGACAATGGTATATTAGTATAGCACCCGTCAGAAATAATTCATATTCATATAAAAAGTCATATAAAGAAAGTCGTATAAAAAGCATAGGATTATAGCTTCGTTGAAAGTAAAAACTGAGGCAGGGTTGGGCTTTATTTTTCTGAGAAGTTTAAGTATAGTAGCAACCACACGCTAAATTAACTGTTTCGTGCTTCGTATTGTCCGCAGAGTTTCAGTGTTAACCAGAATCTTGTAATAGTTTATACTAAACAATGTTTCGACCATGGGAGAATAATTCTACTGTTTCGAGGCCATTGAAGAAGAATTATTGTGAAAATGTTGAGCCTGGTATTGAAAACGAACCTGCCATGAATTTGGTAGAACCCCAGGTTGAATCTGACGATTCAGATTTAGGCGAGGACTTAGAAAAGTGAACTTCACGGAAAAAAACAAATTTGTCTAAATGTGCATAACTAAAACAAGATCCTGTGTGCACATAAGAGAGCAAATCTACAGTGCTGGGAAAAGTGTCAAAGCTAACAGGGGTTCCTTACAGTATTTTTGTCAGCTTGTAAAGAAAGGAAACAAAACAAGAAAAAAGAGAGTGGAGAGGAAGTGATGCAGGAATATCCAGAGATTTTGACGTGGCCACAAGCAAACTTTTAATTTAACTTGTTCTCTATTATAAGCAAAGCAGTAGACAGAAATTAGTAGGGAGCAATTCAATAGTAGATTGATATTTCCAATGGACTTTGGAATTTATGTCATACCTAGACCTAATTACCATTTCACTTGTATAATATAGTTATAAGCAAAGACAGGTTTGATTAATCAATTAGTCGATATGTGATGTTAGAAAACACTTAAATGAATTAATTAAGCCACCGATATGCAGTAGCTACAACTATAATTTTAACTAAAAATGCACTGACAGAAAGAACAACAACATTAGACGAACAGACTTTTGTTAATAATAATAGCATATTTAGCAATATAAATAACACAACACACATGAGACTTTATTCTGGTCTTACATGTATTAGATACATGTATGTTTGTTATTTTTATAATTATTATAGTTCACAATTTTTACAATAACTGAAACGAGCATTAGGGACCAGAATTTCATTAGCATAAGTTCAAAAGTTCAGACTGTTAAATAATTTATATGCTTGCGCAAACCAAGATGAAATTATGACTAAAACATTTTTGCCAGTATAACATTCAACATAGACAACTGAATTTAGAATTAAAGGTTTAAAATAAATGTACGTAGGTAGGGGAAAGTCGAGCTAAGCGGCATAGTTAATTTTTGAGCATGCCTTGTAGGTGCACTTAGAAAATTCAACTTACGCACACTTGACAGTTAAATTATACAGGTTTGAAATGTACTAAGTGGAAATCGAGAACGTAATAACACTGAATAAAAAAAAATGGAAACTTAAAGATGAAAAAAATATGATGCTGGCAAAGTGAAATACTACAAAGCATATCCATAATGCAGTTCTAATAAAATTATTTTATTCATATACTTTTTAAATATTATTTGAGATTTGTACTTTCATAACATTTTTTTCATTTGAAAATAAATAAACAATCTATAAATTTTACTTTGCCAAAAACTAGGCACACAAAGTGTAATATTTAGCCTGCCGATCTGATTTTTCAGTTTGAACGCCAGGACATGATAGGTAATAAAAAAATTCAGCATTCCACGAAATGGAAAAATAGGACTTGTAAAGACATTAAAATACATCTAAATATGTGAAAAATATCTGATAAATAAATAAGACACGACTTTCATCAAAAACTACAATGTGCAAATAATTTCAGATACATCGGCCATATTACAGTCAGAGGTGTAAACTAGAGAAAGGTAACTTATCGATTAGAAATTTAGCTTGCCATTTTTAAACTAAAATATCGTAAAATTACACTTTGCCCAACTTTCCCCTACATGAATATAAAACTAAAATGTTTAATTAATAAGTTACAATAATTCAAACCTTGGAATTGTGACTCCCATTCTCTGACGGAATCCATTTCTACAGTACTTAAATCGCTTAAATCATCATACCCTTCACCATCTGCAGCAACCGAAAATGTTGCCAAACCCCTGGATGCATCTTTTCCTCCAAAAGCAGCATATGGCCCTCCTGTAATTCATCAAATAGTGATGTGAAACAAAAACAATTTATAAATTATTAATAATTATAATAAGTAATAATTGGTCCATTGGATATCCTATATATATAGAACATATTTTATGCAATTATATCTCCCACAACCAAAAAAGAACATGCCTACAAAAAAGATCATGTTTTCTTTGTTATCTTCTAGTTGCATTGGACAGAGATAACCATGTAACAACACATTGAGAGTGCTGTCAAATAGTTACTTAACCCTTTCGATCCGAAACATGCAATATTGTGCCAGCCCAAATTAGTGTCCGCAAGCCAAAAAATACTACAATTTGGACTATATAGAAAATAAATACCGGATCGGCAAGAAGCGCTGCTGATCAGCAAGTTCAAGATCGAAAGGGTTAAATTGCCTGTACCTTACAATTGTGTCTTCAAAAAACATTTCAGCAATGAATAACTTTTGAAAAACAGGCTTAGGATCCAAAATCAGGCTTTCTTGTAATTTTTGAGTTTAATATTTTCCGAGATATTTTCTATTCGCTAGGCTGATCGATTCTAGCTAGTATCATAACAGGTACAGATGCACTCTACGGACATTAAAAACAGGACAGCTATATTTGCCTAGTGTAAAAGTCACTTCTTAAATAAATGTTTTCGGATAATTTAAGTAAATGCCAGATACCGGTTGTCTGAATGCAACAAATTAATAGTACCAATACACACCACTAGGTTTTAGCAAACATCGGTGAGGTATTTTTTATGACATTCCTCCTTTTGTGACATAAAAGTGTCTAAAAATACTAAGTAGGTACCTAAGCATTTGTTTTATTTTGTGAACAAAAACTTGTAAGATTCAGGTCAAGACAGAAGAAAAACAGAAATTTGGACAAGTAGGTACCTACTACCCTTCATTCAACGCTACTACTAATTAGGTTTCATAAGAAAGCTTGATTATTCCATCACTGATTTTTATGCCTTATCAATTACTGATTAATAATGACTTGCAAAACAAAAATTTGATCCCAGCACTTACCACACATTTAGGTGATCACATTATCATAAAATTTAAATATATTACCTGGACCGTAAAATCTCTTTCCTCTTGTAACATCATATACATTTCCATTGACCGCAACTAAAACCCTACCGTCTTCCTGTGTACCATCGTATTTTTTTAATTCTTCCACTGTAAAGTCTCTCTTCTTTAATTTTGGTAGTTCGGGCACCGACTGCATTACAGGGACATCAGTTTGGCGACGTACTATTTTATAGATCAAGAACACTATAAGTAGCACCAAAGTAATATTAATAGGGCTTTGCACTATTTCCAAAAATAAATTTGTTAATAAACCGGCCATGTTGACGATCTGACTTGACAAGTTTACGTTTTTCTTCACCAAATCAGAGACATTCACTCAATTTTGTTGTTACTTTGTTGGTCGCCCTGTCAGTCATAAAACACGCACATTGCCACTATTGCCAGTCACAAAACATCTGCAGATATATTTCATAGCGAAAACTGTGAATGGGAACAAGATGTTTCCTCTCTAAAAAACATCTTGATATGAACACGACTTAATTGTGAACAATAAATAACCGATTCGATTGAAAATACCTCCTCCGACCTCCGATCACACATCAGTTCAGAAATACAGAAACAGACTATTCTGATGTGCGCGGATCAACAACGATCAACAATAGACCGGAGAAAATGGCCAGACCAAGCAACTTGTACGCCGGGCGCCGGAATATGTGTGACTTCACTACAAATCTATTCCATCGCACTACCGATACCGTCAGAATGGATGAATGCGAGGCTATATTTTTAAGAAAATTAATACGTGCAATTTATTGTCATAAATGAGGCATGTGATAAATTAAAATTTATTTCATAGTTCTTTAGTGTGATAATAAATTTATTTAAGTTGTTCAATAATAGTGACCTCCTACATTGAAATAATTAAAAAACATATTGTTGTTATGAAATTAGACTCTTTAGGGGGTGAAACGGGGCTAAATGTCCTTACGAATCATATTTAATTTCACTAATTAAGCATTTCGGTTTGAACATAAAAGCAAATTAAATAGCTTTTAATAAAAGCTGTTTAATTTGGTATTTAGTTTGAACATAAAAGCTCCTTAATCTATGTTCGTACCTATATGTAGGTACCTATACGTAGGTAGCGTAGTTATTTATTTAATTTGTGGTGAAAAGGACTGGTATTTTCTTATTTAATGATTTTCCATATTCTATTAGACCAAAGATCGAAGGATAAAAATTAAAAATATCTGCCGGATGCGCTATAGTATAAAATTGACGTAAGTAGGTATATAGTTTTAGATTATAGTATACCTATATAGATTAGTGTATAATGTATATTGATTTAATAGTTAGTAAAAAAAACAATATTTTCTTTCTTATTGATAATGCATTTAGGGGCTGCTATGTAAAGAACAGTCTGTGTTTTCCTAACAAGCATTTGGCAATGTCTATTACATTTCTGAAGACATATCTACAAACAATTACATGTCATGTTTACAATAATTATAATAACAACACTTACACAAACGTGAGATTAAAACAAAACATTCAAAAACAACTTCACATTTGAAGATCTTTGAAAAGTCTCCATGAAACCAATGAAACCGTTTAAACATTATTTTAGAAGTAAAGTCTTCTAAACTTTCTACTACTTAGATAAGCATATATAATCATATACTTATTTAGTTATAGGTATTATTTCCTTTCTTACTGGGATATTTGGACGTTTTATTATTTTCTACATTATTTATTTTGAGATGCTTCATATTACGAAACGAATTTCACCTGTACAATTGCAAAAACATAGGTAGGTGGTAGGTACCTATACTGATAAATTTTCAAAATGGCTGAAGAAAATTGCGATTTATGATCCGATTTGTCTACAATTTGTATCGCTTGATGTCTGTTAAAAATGGCATACGATTGTTTCCATTTTTGCTACAAATATTCAAGATGGCGGCCCCAAGATGGCTGATTTTCTCAGTTAGGTATGCTCTTAATCGACTAAAAATCTGTACCTCAGGGTTTTTGGTTCCAATATCTCTCCAATATGGTTATCTCGGTGTGTTCGGAATTACAAATCACGATATTTTCGCCAGGTTAAATTTCCAAGATGGTGGTAATATCGCATTTCTTAACACCTATCAACATCCCTTCAATATGCCTTAGAATCTTAATAGATGGAGTTAAAAATGTCTAAAAGTCTGCCCGAGCACTGCATAAAACTGCACTGCCGATGAGCATAAAACAGAACTCGTCGCAGGTATCGCCTACAAAGTTACCATCACCAGAAAACTCAAAAATATTAAATTATACAGTTATGTGAAACACTCATCAAAAGTTGAAGTAAAAGTAAAAAAGTTTCATATAAAAAAGTTTCGATATGAATTTCGAAATATTGCAAAAATAATGCCGATTACTTTCCTTGTCTTCATTTCGTTTTTTGTTCTATATCTTGTATGTGTTGCCTCATGTTCTCTACTTTTCCTTCAGTGGCCCGAGTTCTACATTTTGGACTGCAGCAACAATATATGCATTTTGAGGTTATACAAATGATTTCATCAAAATTTTGAATTTAGAAGAAATTTAATTTATTTTATTACCTATCTTATGTCAAAAAAGTCATTAGGTCATGTTTGAGGAGAGGTCCTTATGTTTCATGTACCTAAATAGATTTCCGTTCATAATTTTCCGTATCATATTCCGGTGAAAATGTCCTGAAGAAAATGTATTTTTAATTCAGCATTTTCTTGGTGGTGCCCTATGGACTCCCGTACTTGAGAAATGCAAGAAAGTGCCTCATCTAAAACCAGTTGTCCTTTCTATTATGATGGTAAATGGTGAGCCTCTTCAGGCTCCTTCGCCCAGCTATATATGAAAGGACCGAATTAGGCCAAACGAGGAATAGAGAGGAACGCAAAGCAGAGGCGCAAAACATCAGCATCCCTGTAAGGACTTATTGATCAGAAAGTGTGTTCTCTCCACACCCGCGTTTCGGTTCGGAAAATGCCTGTAAACGCGTTTTTAAATAGCAAAATAACCGAAAATATAACGTAACATTTATAAATTAATATGTGATGAAGAAAATGGCCACATCCAGTGATGGTGCAAGAATTTTTAATACAATGGGACTTAAAAAAAGATTTAAATGGTGGAAATTTTACGTTCACTTGGACTATTACTATTTAAATAAATTTCGAAACGTCGTATTGTGTACCTGATTAAATTGATGTTGAATTTGTTAAATTGTTTGTTACGTGTTTTTAAGTTAACGGCAACTCTATTTTTCATTAAATAATCTATAACGCACAAACTTAAACGTATCCTATAAAAAAAACGTTCCAATCTTTATGTGATATATTAAACACTGCTTCGTTCTTTTCCCATCGTCGTTCTTTTACACACAGTACGTATTTCACATATTTATTAGACCCTTCGTAGATAGTGTAGGTATTCGTATGCATGCCTTGACAGAACACGCCTAAAACAGATGATCATGGCCTATATTTGCTCCCAGTTACCTATGACAACGTTTTTTGAAGACTGTGTGTCTATATTACATATAATATCCTAATATTACCCACGTTAATATCAAACTGTCGTAGATGTCTATATAAAACATCTATGACTGAAAATTATTAATAAAATCAATGAAAATAGTTTAAAACCATTTTAAGAAAAAAGTGACAGATGGAAAGGTCTGGAAGGAGCTTTATAACTTCTTTCACATGGTATATCTAAATCTATTTTTGGCACAGCGTAAAAACATAGAGTGGTCTAAGTTCTGCAATTAAAATATAATCGAAAATTATATACCAAGTGTTACTTTTTCAATGCCATATTTAGCTAATTTAAAACTGCGGAAACTTTTTTTTTCAAATGCAACACCCTGTATTTTTGTATGCCCAGTTATGTAAAATTAAATTATTTTTCTTTTGGTACAGCCATTGCAGGGGCTAAAGTTAGCAGTTTGTGAGATATTTTCAATTTTCTTTCCAGCGAACAGATTTAACAGAATTTTACATATAAAATTAGCCTTGTACTTACAGAATTAAAAACTGCTTTTAATTTAATATGAACTATAACGCATTGTTAAATGACGAGAACAAATGTTCAATAAAATTTTAATAATAGGTATAATAATAGCAATAACATAGCAACAATAATAATAACATAACAATAACAAAAGAATAACATTTTTTTCTGGGTTGTGGATTTATGGTGTCTTCTTAAAATGTGGCACAAAAGTTTGTACAGGGTCTTACATAAAATAGTGGCCTCAAAGAAATATCAATTTATAGAAAATCGCAAATAACTAAATTCGATCAATTTGAACGGAGAGCCAGAGCCGAAAAATTTCTCTGAATATACTAAAGCTGTTTTTTCGGTAGTTGGTTACAGTAATTGTGTATACAAACATACTCAGGTCAGAGATGTAGATGTTTATTTTGTTTTATATATTAGTTTTATTTTTTTATATAAGATTTGTATAAGTTCCACATTGGTGAGCAAATTGTAATATTTAATTTAATTTGAATTATTTATATTTATAATAATTTTATTTTTCTAAGTTGGTGAGCCAATTTGTTAGCTAATTAATGAATGTTTATATAATTTATTGTCCTGGAATATTTGTTTATGGGCGCCAGTTCATTAATTAAATGAACAATGTTGTATTTATATTTTATAGCTTAGTCAATCACTATGTATAATTAAAGCAATAAAATACTTGTCTCAGGGAGAGTTCAAAACAGACTTGCGTTGCTTGACTTATTTTTAATTTAAAATTGTTTTTAAAAATTTCATTATTATTTCTTTTATCATCATTTTGTTCTATAAATTATTGTTTATGAATGAATCCTAAATACTGCTTTGTAAGATTGAATATATCTGTGGAAATTCTGAGTGATTAAGTTTTAAAGAAAAGAGTTTTTATTTTTTTACCTCTACTCAAGTGAATAATTACTGTACTTCCTTTTTACCTATAAAATAATAATATTTGTTTTCCAAAATGTTTCTTTTTCTCAAATTTCCGCCGCTATAATGTTCTAGTTTTTCTTCTGTCGTTTCTTCAAATATATCATTGAGCCGTGTTTTCAGAAATGTTAGAGTTAACGTTTTTTTTGCAAAACAAAAGTTCAACTTCCCTGAATAAAGTGATCAACGCTACTTCAAATTGATTTTCGTCCTTCAGTGGTTTGGTTTGTACAGATTTAATATTTTTTTCGCTAATATGTTTTGCATACAAATATTTTTGATATTTTCCATCGGCCGCAAGTAAATCTGAATGAAAGTGTATCCTACCTATTTTTTTCTAGTTTGCGCACACGTCCCTGTATAAATTGTTGCTAAATACCTTTTCTTAAATGTTCCAGATTTTCCTCAAATCAGACAATCTCTTTTTATGTTGAACTGATTTTTGCCTCCATTATTATAACTACATGAAGGTACACTTGCATTTTTATCGCGTTAATAATATTATTATTCTTACTACAAAAATTTACGACAAGAACAATGAAATTTGTATCGCAGAGAGTATGCCAGTAGGTAGACTTCCTTCCTATTTCAAAAGTTTTAATGAAATAGCATCCTTTCTTTCTTTTGCACAATGTATAATAGCCCTAATACCAGTAACAGTTGTTTTTCTCACCATAAATTTTCTCTGATCTCGGTAGCACCCCAAAACAAACATGTATGTTTCTCCTTAAAAAAAATTTACCGTACAAAATACATAAACTATAGGAAAAGATATAATTTAGTTGACTAAAAATTACATTTTTGTATGTATGTACTTATTAAGAACAGAACTCTGAGTCTAGACAATCACCAAATAACAGTAGTTATCCTAAAATGTCCACCATCCAATAAAAAATATAACAACACCACAAAAACAAATCCAATGAAGCTTGGCAGGTTTTGTTTAAAAAATATTAATGGGTCATTATATAAATGAGTTCGAATATTAATAACGAGTTAAATATTAAAAAATATTGATAATTTGCGTATCTTTTAAAATACCGCTAGTTTTTTTTATTATTGCAACAAACTATACTGCAAATTAAAGAGCAATATTTACTTGTAAAAACCTTAAAAACATTTTATTTTTATACGTTGTACTTCCAATTTCGAAATTTCTTTTGTTTTTATTTTTTTTCTTATATCTATCTCGACCAATGCAATGCAGTGTCGTCAAATTTAATTCCCGAGTAAAAAATATGTTTTAATAATTGGTGAAGATTCCACTTGGTTGTACTTCAGTATTGGGTAGGACAAAAAAGAGAAGGCTTTTCGCGATTTCTCCGACGGACTATATAGGTATGTCTAGAATTGCGTAATTCATTTCTAACATAAAATATAAAATTTGAAGTAAAATGCATCACATTATATTGTAACCTCTCAGAAGATGAAACCTTGGAGGATACTATATTAAATTAATTAAAAATGACAAAATCACCGAAGGATTGCATTCAAGGCTAAATTTACAGATGTAGCAATTTATTATAATCACCTACTTATTAAAGTCTTTTTGTACCTATTATTATGGCAATAAAAGTATTAGATTTTTAATTTGATTTGAAATTAGATGTACCTATGTTATTATTCGCATTCTTTGAAGCAATTATTGATTATATAAATCTGTTGATAATTTAACAAATTTGAATTAAAACAATAAAAGGTCGTTTTCCATTTCCAGATTGTCTGCCACCTAAATCATGGTGGATCTAGGAGGCTATGTAATCATTCTGGTCGAAACCAAGGACAAGAAAATAAAACTTTACGGTAGGTAATAACTTTGTTACTAGTATAAATAGGTACAACATATCTTATAGACAGATAATACACCCAACAACTGATGGATTTGGATAAAAAAAAGAAAAAGAAGAAATATAAACTGATTAGGTATAACCTATTAGGACTCTTAGGTACACTGTAGTAAATAAAGAATATTACCTAAAAGAAATAGAAGGATTTAGTTTTATAGGCTTACCTTATGTTTTTTGGGCCGCTGGTTCCGGATTTTTTACCTCCCACCAAAATTCCCTACCGGAAATACCGCAATTTTTGAAAAATTTCACCAAAAACGAGTTTTTTTATAACTATTTTATGTTTATTAGTTTAATAAACAAGAACTTATGATCACTATAAATTGATTAGAGGAAGCCAGGAGCAGAGCTAAAAACACTTAACAATTTAAAAAAAATAGGGTAACGGTTGAAACCGCTTGAAAATCGAGAAAATCGAGGTCGATTTCAAGTATTTGACTTAACCTAATTTTTCACTATTGAGTTAATTCCTCCGGTGTCATTTTACAGCTGTTGAAAGACCAGACTCATCAAAGGCCTCAGTTTCTGAGCTGGAATCACTTTTATTAGCTTCTGAAACATGAGGAAAAACGTCACGATACTTAATGAGAAAATATACAATCTATTATTTTCTTTTTGACGGAAAGGGAGACGGAAAGGAAGGACAATGGAAAAAATCAACTTACCTATCAAATTATCGGTGTTTCCTCTGCCTGCTCTTTCTCTGGGCCATCGTCAGATTGTTCCAGTGAGTCTTCTCCCCCCCCCCCGTCCATCTCCTTACCTAACAATTCTAAATTTATTTCATTAGGGTCTTGATCTTTCTCCATCGGGTCCCCAATGTCTTCGTCTGGAGCGTTTTCATAGGTGTTGTTGTTGCATTGAAGGCACATCACCGAGCATCGCAGTCCGCTTTTCCAGCAACCGCATGCTGCTCGGCAACATTTCTTGCATTTGCAAGATATGAGCTTTAAAAGCTGCGGTGGAGCGAGAGGCATAGAAATAGTGACCTGCGTGTGTTCTTTTCCAGCCCCATCTTCAGTTTTTAACTCGCTTCCCTGCCAAAGTTGCACTTAATAGTATGTGCGGTATTAATGCTGTTCAGCTGCGGATTCGGTAGGAGGCAAATTTGTTTGAAAATTTGATGTTGTGCTTGCTGTTGTTCCCCGTTCTAAGAAAGGTTTTGTGCCTGAACGCAGTTAAAGCTGAATTTCCAGCGCTGCAGTAATACAAGTGAAGTAGGAATTGATTGCCCGCGTTTTGCAAGGGCTGGCGGATCTACGTTTGGTTTGAGGAAAAGCTTGGCGGTGTCATTAAATCAGGATATTAATCAATACACTATAATACATTTTCTTTTACCTTTTCTAAACAACACTGTATTGCATCCGCTGAATGCATGTGATAATGGAATGTATTCAGCAATTACTTTTTCCTCTAGACTTAAAAGTGAAAAAAACTGTTGCGACACTTTCGCTTAGCCGGGCTTTAAAAAAATAATATTCGAGGCCTTACACAGACCTATCAACAGAACCAATAAATCTACGTCCTCACCAACAATTATTACTCCTAATGTATGTTTTGACGCCTCTGATACAAGAATTTTGTTTAAAATTTCCATATTCTTTTTCTATATTAAAGAATATTAGTGATTTATTTATATGAGTATAAATCACATGACACTAAATTTTTTTTATACGTGGCTACATTATGCAACAACTAGGCAAAGGGTTAAGTAAGGTCTCAAGTTTACTACTAAGTATGGAAAGTTATACCTGCGTGAGTTGAACTCTTATTATAAGTACTTGTCCAATACGGTTTAAACTATTGACCGAGCTCTCTCATTACCAGTCGGCATTAGTTTGCAGAATTTCATAGCCGGGTTTAGGGATTTTTACGGAGGTAATCTCCATACAGATTACAGACAGAACATTGACAAGTTGACAAGTTGACAAGAATTGAAGTTCTTTTTCACCATGGTGGTGTGGAAACATTTTTTTTTTCCTGACAATTTAACTCAACGTTTTTCACCAGACTAATTTAGCCTATGATATAGCATATTACACTAACAATTCAACTCATTTTTCACCAATGTAATTCAGCCTATGCAATAGCATATTACACTGACAAGATTTACGTCAAATGAGAGGTAACAGATTATTCCAGCGACAATATTTATGTCAAATAAAACTCAAAAAAACTATGAATTTTATTTTTAAAGAACAATCAAAAAAATTTTTATTTCTAAAGAACAATGAAACTGGTCCCAATTTGACTTATGGCATCTTTTTGTATTACTTGAAGTTGAATTTGCTACTTCTTCGCGAATTGTAGGTACTGAAATCATTGAAATCGAAACCAAACCGGCTCATTTTGGAAATTACACGAAGCATACTACAAGAAATTAAATTATGTCAGATAAATGTCAAAGAAATTATCAGCACACTGGCATTTAATTATATACTATTTGATTTTCTTTCAAAATGAACATTATTGTTTCATTGAATTGTCCTCCGAATACAACTCGTACTCTCAGTTTTGCTTCATTATTTGTCATTCATGACTTACTCGTTGGTGCTGTTTTTGAAAAATAATTACTTGCGCTTCGCGCTCGTAATTATTTTTGTCGTAGCAGCAACTCGTATTCTGAATGACAAATATTGTCAGCAAAACCCAGAGCACAGTATTACATATAACATATAATAATCATTCAGATATATCGGCTTTCCGCCAGGCAGTGGTAAGGGTTCGGTCCAGCTATCTTGAGTAGTAACTTGCATTATCCAATAAAATTACAGATAAGGAGGAATAACTTCCAATATTTGATAAAAATACTCCTCAAATACATCTGCGTTTATATATTTGTGAGAGTCACCTATATCTTTCGATTCAGATAGCAGTAAACCGTATTAGCACTTAAAATCTATGAATTTAAAAAAATATAGTAGCCCATGGCCGCTTCTGGTTTTTATTACTCTTTCAAACTAACTATATGTATATTTGTATTATAAGAATGTTGTGACTCTGATTATAATATCTTCAGTCCATACTGAATGATTACTGATGGAATATTTTCTCTCATATCCTCTACATCTGAATATTTCTTAAAAAGCTTTGTTTGAAAGAGCATTGAGTTAAATATATAGGTAAACAGATTTTTCTCTATGTTATTTATTTATTTATTTATTGAGTTATTTACTTATTCATTCATTCATTCATTCATTCAATCAATCATTAATTAATTCATTCTTTCATTCATTTATTTATTTATTTATTTATTTGTTTATTTATTTATTTATAAATTTTTATACAAAATTGGATTTCACATTCTTTCTTGTTTTGATTTCACTGATAAATTCGAGGTTTATTCAGCAATTTTCGTTCCATTCAAAGTTATTAATAAAGCTTCCCTATAGGTTCACCTGCTGACAAGGATAATCTGGAAGTGGGCGATGAAATTCTTGAAGTGAACGGGAAAACTTTGGATGATGCAACCCATACGGAAGTCATAAATCATATACATCAGGTGAGTCTGGAGTTTTATAAGTATTAAGGTTATTATACTCTTCGCTGCGAAAGTCGAAGGGTAGCATCGAAGGATCATCAAATTTTAAACAGCTTTCAACGTGTCCGTCCATCCCTCTGTCCGTCTGCCACGTTTCTTTGTGTCAACAACGAAAGGTTCAAACAAGCTAGTTGAAAAAATGGAAAAAATCACCAATACGAAACGAATTTCAGAAAGTTTTTTAGTACATTAGGATCGCCGTGCAGCAAACATAAATTCTGCCATACGAGAGCTGAACAACGGAAAGAATGCGGGATAAAAATTGCGATGCTCGCCACGGTCTCTAATAATAAATTAATTAAAAAGGTTCTTATCTTATTTTGTACTATTGTTACTTACACAAAGAAGCCAAATTTCCATTCTGCTCTTTAACTCGATGGAAGCTTCTGTTTCATATATTATCAGTAATAATGTAAGTAATATTGGTTACAAAATAAACAATTATATTTGTAATTCGTGATCAGCTATCCCAAAATTTCCGAGATACCTGTTTTAAGTTGAATAGAACCATAAATGGTAAAAATTTCCGCCATCTTGAATATTTATTTATTTTGCAAAAAAAATCATAATCTGTGACCGGAAAATTCCCGAGTCTCCGATTTTGAGTCGATTGGGACTATAAATGGCAAAAATGCCCGCCATCTTGCATATTCAGTTTGACAAAACATTTTTGATCGGCTACCCAAAAAACTTATCAATAAATAAATTGCAATATACATCCACCATTTTGAAAATTAATCAGTATGTACTTTGTTTGTACAAATTTTACAAGTGAAACCCGTATCAGAATATGAAATATCTCAAAATATATTGTAAGAAAATAGAAATTAAATTGATACCTATTTACAAGAAAAATAATGAACGGAAAATATCCTGCAGAGGGTTGGAACTTTTGATATAACGATAATACTAACGACAAAGATTACGAAGTCTTAGTTTTAATCGTTTTAATTAGTTTTAATGGCTTCCGGATGATGTCAACTTGGTTAGCGAAACGCGCGTCGAGTGAAATATAAGTGTTTTGGTGTGCCTGGAAACTC
>CAXKVY010006686.1:0-25624 GCA_964058915.1 Tetropium fuscum | reverse complement strand
ATTGCCAGTTGAATACTGTAATTTATCCACGACCGTTTTACGTATTTTATCTTGAACGAGTTGCTTTTCAGTTCTTAATGCGTTTTTGGGAGGGTAAAAATGCCACAAAAAGTAATTTCTTATTTAAAACGGCAATGACATCAGTGGGCATATAGCCACCTCGCGTTTAGTTCGCTCACTCAGTACAAATATCCGGGATGATGTATGTACGTTGCTATGGTAACATATGGAAATCAAATGTAAATTGTTGTATAATGATTCTCAGCTGGTACTATTCAGTACTATTGTATAATGGTCCATTATCCAAAATTTTTCAAATACATTATTGAGTTATTATCAATCGGTCGTGGACAAAACATAGATGATAGAAGTAGGGCCAAGCAGTGCTCTTCTAGAGGGTTCGCAAGCAGAGGCCAACAGAACACGCCGCCATGAACGACGCGACGTCAACATATAGTGGTTAATAACGTCAAGTAACTTGGCGTGACCTTGGATCTAGCTCTGACGGGAAAGGACCGTATAGATGCCACTACGAAAAGGGCAAAGTTAACCCGATGTTATCCGGCCACAAGTGGCTGAGCCTGAAGAATAAGACGACCCTTATCAAGACAGTCCTACGCCCCCAGCTGACCTACGGATCCACCGCATGGGGATAGGCAGCGAAGACGCACTTCAAGAGGATCAAAGCAGTGGAAAGCATTACGTTTCGGACTGCAATAGCAGGCGCCCGTGGTATGTGACCAACTAGGTTATCCATAGGGACCTGAGGTACAAGACGGCCACGGAGATGATGCCAAGGACCACGCCAAGAAGCTACGTCATCTCAGAGGATCACGGGAATTCACTGATCCGGCTGGCCACGGACTACGATCCAGAGGAAGCCGAACCTCACAAGCGGCCAAAGACTAAGATCCTGGACAAAGGGTAAGTATAAGATCAGCACAATCTTATGTTTCAGCACGACTGGTGCACGAAGAAGCAGACGACACCGAAGAAAAGAACAGGACTAAATAAAACGGATCGAGAAGACAATAAAACAGCCCAATCTAGTGGACGACGAGGCCGACGCATTGCCAAACCGCACACCTTTACCTTACCTGACGGGGCCAGCGAGCTGATAGCTAATCAGCTCGCGAACTCCGTCATCCTGAGCTACAATGCTCATCCTCCCATACTAACCTGAATGCCATGCAGCCAGGCTCTAGCAAAGCCCGGCGAGAGGCAAGAAAGATCTCTCAAATACCCGACATGACACCCTTAGGGGCGAAGAAAGTGAAGTACTCCATAAGTAAGGCTCTGCCGGTGGGGTTCGCCAACCAAGACAGGGAGAGGCTGCGCAACTTCACGTGACACTGATCACATTTGTGGGGAGGATCACCCTCGGTCTACCCCTTACGAGGCGGTCTCCGCCTACATAGACATTAGGGGTAAAGAGCGATGGTATCGCTCGGCCCCCTCTTCTCGAGGTCACATCTATAGCCAAGAATACTGACGCGCGGTAGTTCAAATTTGAGAAAATTCACATGGAATATCAAGGCAGTGCTACTTTTAGATTTATTTAATAAAACTATCTGCCAATTAAAACGATCAGACCACCACACAAAAATTCTAGTAAAAAATATTCTCTGGGTATTTCTGGGATTCCGCTCAGATTTCCTTTTGTGTTCTTTATTTGGAATTCGATTTCTTTGAAAAATGGTAATCAAGTTTGCCTTCTATTCAACGACCAAGAGAAATTATAGATAAACAATACTGAATGGGAGGGCAGTAACGAGCGGGTGCATGATGTGTCTTACTGTGGGAATTATGCGTCTAATGGGACTTCTATAAGCCTGTAACTATTTGCCGCTACAGACCTCGGTTTATTAACCGCTATATCAATATAAAATTAAGCTTAACCATCAAGTATGATACTTGTTCAGTAAGCCTCTTGAAATGTAGCCAATTAGAAATCCCAAAAATGTTGATTATATTTGGTCAATAATAATAATATAGTCGAAAATATGAAAACGCTAGTGCTGTTGAAGTGGTAATAATTTCCGCTTCATAGCGTTAATTTCTTGATAATTCATTAGGTATTGAGTCCCGTATTCGTATAGTATCTATAATTTAATCAGTTAATATATTATATAAAAATTCATTTCTTTTTAGCTGCTGGGCATTGGTATTAAATGGTACAGTCAGTTCTGATTATAGTCAAGTGATAAACAAGTCCATTCGGGAAAGCGCGTCCCGTAAATAATTTTTTCTAATTTTGACATGTAAAGTGAGACTTTTCAAAACCCTTTGACGTTAGGAAACGTCTTGCTTTTCACAACGAATTACGAAAAGTAAAATATTACGCAACTAGTTGTGTAAAGTTCATTACATAGTAGGTAATTTAGATCTGACAAGCTATGAAAGTGATGAACTGTCACACCGTTGCAACCTACTGGATTGTTTTTAAACGTATACAATTCATAGTTTTCTTCTCATAAAATATAAAATTGGTGAAAATTAGAAAAAATCTTGAATGAAACACGTTGGGAAACACTATTTTGTGTAACTCGCATCCTTTTGCGGAACTCGCTAGTGCTCGCTCCGCAGAAATCTGCTCGTTACACAAAATAGTACTTTTCCCAACTGGTTACATAAATAGCTATTCCAATACCAGGAAACCACAGCAGCGCACACGAGAAACAGAGCTCATAGGAAGGAGATTTCCTTCATAGAAAGGGAAGAGGCCGCCATAACAAACATTTAAGATCAGCTCTCCTGCAGTAAATTATGCAGCAGGTATCTCCATTATTTGGTATCGCCTACTACAACAAGCTGAACACCGCCCCGTGAAAACCGTAAAGAAGAAGATAACTTATTGAAGTGAGAAAAGGAACACCTTGTACCACATTCATGTCAACTTCTACACAAGTGAGGAGGTTCGACTTTTTCCTACCCACGCACTTGGTTTGCACTCACGAACAGGAAGATTACCCTCTTTGGCCGCGCAATGCGTTTGCACTCACGACCAGGGAGCCCTTTCTTCTGCTCGCGCAATTCATTTGCACTTCGATCAGGGAGTTTTGCTATCAGGGAGCCCGGAATACCCTGAATTCCTGGTCTCGCCGCCATATAGTTTCCCAATTACAGCCATTTTGGATCCCCGTAACGTCTACTGTCATTTTGGGTCCCTAAGACCTGCACTGAGACCTTTGTAGGCTGGCATCCGATTTCTATTCGTAACGCTTTTAACTATCGCTTAACCGAGCTTGACCGTATGCAGGCTGAATCACCTATAGATATATGTATATAATCTGATAAACAAAGATGAACTAGAAGTAGATGTATTTAACAAACACTGACAATAAACCTGTTGTAACCATTTATCTGTGGGTTTTTTATCTATCCTTTAGATGGGATTTATTTTTTATTTATCCTTTAGATGGGGTAATAAAAGGTCTATCTGCGAATCACGTGACCCCTCCGATTTACCTCCCGTCTCCACTCGCAGCTACTTGAGGCCCCTATAGTACTACCTGCAGGAAAAAGTGGTATATGTAGGTACACTATAAATAGATTTTGGTGCCCGAGCCAAAAACTAAGCATCGTACCAAAGAGCGTCACAGTGCATAACAAATAACTGTTAACACGCATTCTTGTATTGTAACTTCAATTCGTTCAAATAAACGGTGTCAAAACAATGTGAAAGCATTATATTTTGACACTGTTGCTTTAAATTTGATATTTCTATTTATTGTTGAATTCCTGTAATATGTTACTATTAATCTCTGTTTACAGGGTTAATAGTTGATATAAAAATGCCACATAAGACAAAAATAATTATGTTAAAATTTTTGAATCAGCTAGCTAGCTGAAAAACGTGATTATATCAGTAGATAGTAAAATATTATATAAATATTTTGAGTTTTAGATCTTAAAACTTTCAGTCTCAAATATTCTAAAATATAAATATTCAAATATTTTAAAATAATGAGGTAATATTATTAGGGGTGAGGTATATTATATAAAAAACGTGCATATTAGAACGCATGTATTCTTATTTTTTCTTATTTATTTTGTCTTATTTTTACAATTGTTTCACCAGAAAACATCATACTTTTCATCAGAGAAGTAATGCTTTCAAGTAATTGGCCGAGAACAGCAACTCCGATGTACTACCTCTCCTAAGTTCAATTACTTGCTCTCGGAAAATGACAATGGCGGTGGGTATGGATATGTTTGGTGTTTTTCGCAATTTTTATGCCTATTTAATCACAACATCGTCTAGAAATTTAACAATGAAATTATTATCGGTGTACTGTAGATGGGATGCTAGTTAAAAAAATTTAAACTTACTCCCTCTTACTTACTCTTCTTACTCCTTCAAAAATGTATACAAAGTTTTATATTATTCATTCTGAAAACCAACAATGAATTTATCAGAAAATTAAAAAATATATAGATCTAAATGCGT
Organism: Tetropium fuscum; assembly: GCA_964058915.1. NCBI lineage: Eukaryota > Metazoa > Arthropoda > Insecta > Coleoptera > Cerambycidae > Tetropium > Tetropium fuscum. Next base: position 21,174 of record CAXKVY010006686.1, on the reverse strand, counting down.
CATGTCAAGTTGCGGCACCTTGTAAGTAACTTGACTTTGATCTGACTTGGCACTTGTCTATCTTGTTTGGCTGGCCAGATTTATCTATTTAAACCTACCGAATACGTAAACTTCATATGCTTGCTCGCCAATGGATCATGACGTGTAGAAGAAGTGATAGTGGCAATCTGTTGTCACTATCACTGTCTTCACAATAAGTGCAACTATTTTGCATACACTTTGACTTGGTCGCAGACAATGAAATTATATAGGTTTTCGATGTTTTTTTCAGCGCAGAGCTTTTCTTTTACCAAAATACCGAGCTTGTACTCTATATTCAAGTAGGTACTTCTTGCAAAGAGAAGAATTCCCATCCAAAGGTTTTTATCAAAATACCAAGAATGGTCTATATTTTTAAAAAATGTAGATTTTTTTTTAATAGAAAACGCCCTATGGACGTTGAACATTGTAACTAGATTAAATCTATCTAACAATTTTTTCCTAATAACTAGACTTAGCTATTCAGTAGATAAGTATCCAGTGACACACTCCACATAGGTAACACTAATCACTTGGTTCATGTGATAGACATATCATGCTTAGAATGTAGAATACTTTCTTTTTTTTGAATAATTTTTGTATTTGTTGTTGAATAACGACCCAGATTATTCTTAGCTTGCGATATACGATATACTTAACTTGCGATCTCTTTACAATACTACCTATGGATTAGGTACCTACTATGGAAGCTATAAATATAATCTGTTTCCTTTGACGGAATTCGAATATTTATATTTGTTATAATAATATCTATAATATTATATAATTATTATATTATAATAACATTCGAATAAGTACTAAGTAGATTGATTCGTATATTGTCGTTTTTGGGAAATATTTTCTTCTTATATATGTGATATTGTTTCTGTGATATTCTCTGGATCTTTCATGGATTGTTCTAAGTGTTTTATCAGGCATTTAATTTCTCGATGTGCTACACCTATCTTTCCCAGTCATTTTTATCAAAGAGGATCTGTTACATTCAACATGTGGTTTTATTGGAGTAACATTCAGTGACTTCCGAGCGTTGTGGGTTCTGACTCCAGAATATGGAGTCATTGGATGAGTATTTTCTTCAATATATTGATTTCTTCAATATATTTGTTCAATTCTATTTCAATATATTGGTTTCGTTGAACTGTCTTATTCTCTCCACCCCTTTCCTACAGACAATTGTTCTTGCCGCAGGCATAAGTAGTCAAAATTCAATTCATGTAAGTGGCCGCCCACGATCTCAGGTGTGCGTCAATTGTTACGGAGCGATGTACATGTGGATGTAATCAATGACAATTCCCAAAATTCAGTTTAATAAAAATTTAAACAAAATAAAAAACAAAGCCCTACCCTCAAAATCCCTCTGTGGGATTGGAGTGTCTCCACCCTCTGTGGGATTGGAGTGTCTCCACAACAGAGTAACTCTGGACACAGCCTGTAAAATTATCAGGAGTTCGGATCCCCTACTCCTCATGGTCAAAGACCATGAAGGAGCTGGCGTAGGAGCTTTTATATATAGGGCAGCACACAGAGCAGCTAATAGCCTAGGTCTCGACTTCGACACCGAGCAGAATAATCCAAACTCTGTCACACATCAGAGATGTATGAACTGTGTGATTGGGGACTTTCTTAAAATATTTGATCTAGCAGCAACACAGTAAAAAAAGTTTGCTGTCTAGAATTTAGGCGAGGTATCAGAAAATTTATTATATTTAGAAGATCAGGGCAATCAAGCTTGCCATTCAAGATATTAAATAAGAATCTAATTAGTCAAAATTAAAACTGGCAAGTAAATAATTTTGATCCAGACCTCTAGGAGGATAAGATCCATCTCGCAAAAAGATCAAAAACTTTAAGAACTTTCTTTGGATCGATTCTAAATGTTGACAAGGAACGTGATAAATCGGATACCATATAATCGACCCGTATTCTAGTTTTGACCTCACTAGAGCATAAAACAGAGATTTGAAGGTGCTTATAATGGAAAAGTCCCGGCAATTGCGGTAAATGAAGCCATAAGATGTAAAGGCACTAAAAACAATATGGTTTATATGTTCAACAAAAGTGAGTGTGCTGTCAAAATAAATACCCAGATCTTTAAATACATCAACTCGGCTGATCATGTTATTCCCAATGAAGTAGTTGTGAGTATAAGATGTAGTTTTGCGAGTATAAGTCATTACGTTACATTTAGCTATATTTAGTTTGAGATGATTTGTCTCACACCATGAAGACATTCTGTTAATTCAGTCTTGAAGATGGATGGAATCTGTAGAATATTTAATTTCAGAGTAGTCTAAAATCATCGGCAAATAACAAATGCTTACAAGGAATGACTTCAGTAAGATCATTAATGAAGAATAAAAACAATATGGGACCCAGATTGGAACCTTGTGGAACTCCCGAAGTTGCAGAAAATGATATTGAATTGAAATTTTATTATCTGACCATAAAGTGTCTATCGCTTAAGTAGGAGGTGAATAATTTAATCAATGCTTCAGAAAAAACCAATACCTTTTAGTTTCAGAAGGAGAATGTTATGGTCAATCTGATCAAATACTTTTTAGAAGTCCTCTATTATTGTCCTCTATTATCCAATATCCAAAACCTTAGAGACATATTGAGTAAAAACCGCTATTATACTATATTATCATCTCTTGTTATTGCAACAAGAAAGATATAGTACCTAATAATAATTTTCTTAGCCATACAGATTACGTTGGAATATTTAACGTAAATTTAAAAAGAACAGAGACAAGTGCAAATGCAGAAAGTTAAACTGTAATAAATAATTTAATAAATTTGTGTATACATTTATATATACATATATATATATATATATATATATATATATATATATATATATATATATATATATATATATATATATATATATATATATATATATATATATATATATATATATATATATATATATATATATATATATATATATATATATATATATATATATATATATATATATATATATATATATATATATATATATATATATATATATATATATATATATATATATATATATATATATATATATATATATATATATATATATATATATATATATATATATATATATATATATATATATATATATATATATATATATATATATCGTACACCACTCTGAAGATCCTCAATGAAGGTGAAAGAACTTGTATAACTTCTAAGTGGTTCGTTTCCGTGTATATGTCCAGATATAGCACTGGTAAATATATCTTCCTTATTATTCGTCTATTTGCTTATTTCTCTATGTATATATATATATATATATATATATATATATATATATATATATATATATATATATATATATATATATATATATATATATATATATATATATATATATATATATATATATATATAATAATATTGAATTTTTGAAAGAATAGTGCGTACAATTTATATCAATAATATAGAAATGTTGTATCAGTCGGCATATTTTAAAAAAATTAGTCGATATTTCTAATCATATTAAGCGTGGTAGGTATTAAAATCATTAGCAGTGCTGCATATACCTACGTCATGCTGATCGTCAGTATGAGTAATTAATTATTAGGTTTCAGTCCGCCGCCATGACTGGACAGTTTATAGGTTGCCTTGGTAACCAGTGTTGGCAGCTACACCTACCCAAGTTACCTGTCTGTACCGTACGTGCAATACTGGTCTCGTTGTCGGTGGCTAGCTGACACCTAGACCATCGGCCCTGGTTATTAATGTGACATATCCTTATAATCCATATATATGTTCTGGATGGATGTCAAAGTTGATGGATTATACCAGGTATTGCTAATTCTGACTTCATAACTACTGGTACCTTCCTTATTTAATAACTGATGCTCTATTAGTTATTATAAAATATAAGATTAAAATATAGGAATTATTTAATATAAAAATATATTTCATGACAAATATAGGAAATATACGTCAAAATATAAGTCAAAATCAATTACTGATATTTTATATCAATACAGAATATTGTAAATCGTCTCCTTCTGAAAAGAAAGAGCACAGTTTCTTGGGGTTTTCGTTTTTGATTTCCAGACAGAAAGAACAATTTTATGGAAAGCTGAAAGTTTTATATTTTTTACTTTGCATTTTGAATATACATTATGTTAAGTAATTCATGTCATGTAATTTTATCTGGCTTATAACTAGAAATGGAAAGTAGTTGTTCCATCCATAATGATAATAGCATTTTAAATGTTACAATAATTTATTATGCGTAAGGTAGTATACATTAGGTAGTATGTTTAAAAATATAACAACGAATAGAAATATTAAATTAGGTTCTTACATTATATTCTGCCATTTTAAGAGTGAAATAATATTACAGCTAATATTAATTAATGTCTTATTAGCTGCAGTAGGTATAAATTTTCGTTAAATATAATATAACTTGTATATTATAACTTGTATATTATAACTTGTATATTATAACTTGTATATTATAACTTGTATATTATAACTTGTATATTATAACTTGTATATTATAAGTTGTATATAACTTGTATAGATTTAACTCATATATCGATATAATACGAAATTGATATAATCCTCGTAAATACTTAGGTGGCAGAATTTTACAATTGTTGGTAACTGACAAAGTGGTGGTTAACAGTAGCTAACTTTGTCACTGGATGATCATTCAGTTAAATTAGAAGCTATAGTTGTGACATGCAAAAACCCAAAGAAGAAAACAATACAGATTGCCCGTCAGAAATGTCCACCTCTTTTATCTTTGTCTGAATGGTATAACTCTGAAAACTCATATAAGTGGGCTCATATAAGTGGTACTGTCCAGAATCCAAATACACTTAATTAACTTTCAAACACAACAATTCGCAACTGTTTATAATGATTACTACTGAACACTTGTAATTACGTGTTACATGGTCTTGTCTCTAAGAGCGTTTAAACTATAACTGACTAATGTAACGATCGGCTGGACCTTATATACTATTTTCAAAGTTCTGGAAACTTATCGAGGCTTCTCGTTTATTCCGTCCAGTTCTAGATTGTTCTCAACTATTCCATCCCATTCTAGATTGTATAGGGGCGTCTCGAAGAATACTACAAGGGGGTAGTAAGTCCACATGTTCTTATACTGCAACTATTCTAAATGGAGCCAGAAGTTATTTGAAGTCCTAGAGGGTTGAGACTTCGTCTTAGGGGGTTGTGGCTGGCATCCCTAAATGCGATAAGGCCACACCGTCGGGTGCGTGATGCCAGATTGTGCAGATATTCCATAGAGCTATGAAATTTTCAATATATCGTGCATAATCGCTTCTGACGATTCCGTAACACTGCCGCCCACCTTTTAAGTTGCTGGTCACAAATAGCTTCTTACCTATCTTGTCAAGTTGGTGGCGTCCTACAATTGTATGGACTCATACTCTCGACATGGATGAATTTAGGCTTAGTCCACGGAGATCGCTGTATCCGATACACAAGAACATTCAGTCCTTTTCATGCACTTTGTAGTTCTGGACGCAATCATTTCTTTATCTGGGGCTGGTACAAGGGCTGGTACAGGCACCATCTCCATTATAGATGTGCGGTGTCGTGTTCTTGTCCAGATGCATCTTCATTCGGTCTCTCGTCATGTATTGCCGGTCCCTCACAAATTTGTGGACTAACCGCAATCGTTCTTCCAGGCTAGCGACGTATTTGGAAAGCATCTTCATCCATTCTATTTTCTGGAGGTTTCCGGACGTCAAGTTAATTGGTAACTTCGTCTCTAGGCCAGTTACCAACATTGAAGGCGTATAACCAGTTGCCTCATGTTGGATACTTCTGTAGATCAATAGAAGAAACGGTACCAATTTATTCCAGTTTCGTTGGTTCTCATCTACAAAAATCGACAGGTACTGGTGGATGGTTCTGTTGTGCCTCTCTACCATGTCACCAAACTGCGGATCAAGTGCGGTAGTCCGGGTCTTCTTGGTACCCCATGTCTGAGTATGACATTATCCAACAGAGCTTCCGCCACAGTTATCGCTTCTTGGTTGGGTAGTGGAACTACTTCCGGCCATTTGGAAAGTAATTCATAGCCACCGTGAGATATGTATTACTAGAGTCGGTTGTTGGAAATCGCCTTGCAATATCCACAGCCAGGCCTTCCTATGTGATACCAAAGATTTAAATATCTGCTTCATTTTCCCTTGGGACTGTGGCCCCGAATACATATGTCGCATCTCTTACACCATTCTTCAACACTTACGATAGTTGATCCAGCAATAACGGCTTCTTACTCCGGCTAGTGTCCTATACTCCAGAATAGCCTCTACTTCTTCTATGGTGAAGCTCTTAAAGAACCTTTTCTATGCAACTCCTCGGGACGACAGCTTGGTAGACCATATTTTTCCCATCTGTAATTTCCCATTTCCGGGTAATAAGATTTTCTCTTAAGCACAAGGAGTCGTACTGCAGTCAGTACGCTATATGGGGATACTTCTTGCCACAGCGGTCCTACCCGCTTCTTTTGCCATTGTCGTATAGTCTTTAAGTCCTTATCTTGTCTTTGTTCTGCGACAACATCTATGTGCTAAGAATCGGTTTGAGTGGAATTATCTGTAATCTTAACATGTGCAACACAACCTGTATTCTTGGACATTTCTTGGTCTCCTTGACGTTGACAAAAACGGAAGGCCTTATTCGCCGAGCGAAAACTTCTTTCAAATTTGAAACGTGTTTATCGAAAGTCTTGGCTATAACCAGAAATGAATCCAAATGAATCATACACGTTTTCGTGTATGTCGCGCGAAGGTGGCTGGTGCATTACATAATCCAAGTGGCATGACATTAAACTGCTACAGACCATTTCTGGCTGTAAACGCGGTCTTCTCTTTATCACCCTTCTGGAGTTCCACCTGCCAATATCCGCTTTTTAAATCTAGCGTTGAAACCCATCTAGATTCAGCCAAGGTGTTCGAGTATCGTCGATGCGTGACAAAGGGTAGCTGTTCTTTTTTATGTCAATCGGTTTTCGGTAATCATCGCAGAACATTGTCGGACCATCCTTCTTCGTTACTAATACCACAGGTGATGACCGAAGATTGAATTACTCCTAACTCCTGATAACGTCATCTTCCTGTTTCATAGTAATCACCTCATGGTATTTCGCAAAAGGGAATCTTCAGGGCTGTTGCCGAATAGGTCTTGCTTCCCCGGTATTAAACTAATGTTGTACGGGGCTAATTCGACCAGTTGTTTTTCCTTTAGCAAAAATAGACGCTTCTTTTTTCACGAAATTTATGGCCTTGATGTCTTGCTCTAGATGCCTCCAACTACCGTAGCTCCGACGTTACTTTTCCTTTGATAGTCCTGGATGATCTTTCTTCGAAATTTATTACTTGGACAATCAGTTCACAAGTTCCGATTACCTCTCCTTTGTTTAGGGTAACCCTATATTCTTTGACATTCGCCAGCCTGACCGGAATCACGTGGTTAACGTCTACCAAACACCTTGCCATGAGAGCTCCATCCTGTCTAACGGTAATAGGTTCAACCATCATGATGGATGTTTACTCAGGCTTGGGTTCGAAATGTGCTTTTATTAGCGTTTCGCTATTTCCTGGGACTCGGCTGTCTTCGACGACAATTAGCCTCACTGAGCAGTATTTTGGACATATTTTCGGTGAAGAATATTTCTTCGTTACCAACTCTCATGTAGTTGAAGTCTTCTAATATGTCCTGTCCAAAAATAAATTCATCCATGATGTCAGCAACTTAAGCTTTCACTTTCAACTCGGTGTTGCCTATTTCAATATAGATGGCGGTGGTTCCATGAATGGTAATTTCATCTGTTTGCTGTCTCTAGTGTCAAGGGCCTTTGCAGTTTTACTATGGACGTCTATCACATCTGGACTTATTACTGACCTGGATGCGTTTGTATCGATATTAAAACTATATTTTCTGCCGTTTAACAATCCGGGGATTAAGAGGCTCTCATGGTTTCGCTTCATTAAGGACACCTTTATTCTGGGAGCTGGAAGATGAGTCGTCAGTTTCCGCCTCTTTACATTGACATCACGGTGCTTCCCTGATTTGAATCACCTCTTTCTTGCTTTCTTGCAGAACGCGAGCGGCGGCAATTTCTGCTTATGTGTCCTGCCTTTCCACAATTGTACCATCTTATTGGCTGATCTCTTCTAGTATTCCTGTCGCTATTCGGGGTATCTCTTTTCGCTTCAATGTGGCAATTTCTGCTTATGTGCTCTGCTTTGTCACAATTGTAGCATCTTATGGGTCGGTCTCGTAGTATTCCTGTCACTATTCGGGGTATCTCTTTTCATTTCATGGTTGGCTTTTAAATACTTCTCCAGTAATTCTAGCATCTTGTCTCCTCAATCTTCATCGCGCTCGTATTTGTACCTCTCTTAATCTGTTTCTTCGAAGGCTAGTAGCATTTTTCGCAGCCTCAAATTCAAGCCCATAAATTATAACTTCGACAATAATCTTAAATCTTCCTTGTCGTAGAGCTTGTTGTAATTCACCATCTCTTACCCCATCGTTGAAACTTTCTATGGAAATCTGGTTGGTGAAATCTTCTGGAACTGGCGGATAAAAAAATTTGACAATTCGTCCGCTCCAGATTCTTGCAATGTCTCCGTTGACCCCTGAACTCTGCTCTTCAGTTGACTTTGGTATACCTGGGTAAGATATTTATTGCTATACCTTAATTCACGGGCCCCCATCACAGAGTTGCAATTGCCTTGTTTATGCAGAAAATTCTGTAGAATTTTCAGCGCTTTTCCCCTAGAGACATTTGTCAATTGTCCACGTCTTTCCTCTTCTTTTTCTGCTTTTCGTCGTTTCGTCGCCTTTTTTCCTCCTCTTTCCGTTTTCTCAACACCACTATTAATTCCTTGAGATCTGCCTTCTCCTCGTAATTCGTAGAATGAGTTTTCACCATAAAATTGTTTATATATTATTCCACTCACTTGTTCCGCTTCTGACACCAATTGTTACGCTACTAGGTTCGAATAATAAGTGGTATTGTCAGAATCCAAATACACTTTACCAACTTTCAAACACAATAAGTCACAACTGTTTACAATGATAAATCACTACTATAGTATTGTAATCCACATGTTCTTATACTGCATCTATTCTAAATGGGACCAGGGGGCGTGTACCCATCTCGGTTATTTGAGGTTTTAGAGGGTTGAGACTTTGGGGGGCCTTTGGGGGGTTGTATCTAGCACCCCCAGATGTCATATTGCCACACCGTCGGGTGCGGTTTGCCAGATTGTGCAAATTTTCCCTAGATCTAGTTAATTTTCAATATAACGTGCACAATCGCTTCTGACGACTCTGTAACACTCCTTTGCAGTGGTTTTTAAAATAATAGAAGAGGCGCTGTGCCACACGAAATGGAAAAAATATTTATACTGGTTACAATAGTTATCTTAAATTTTGTAACTGTATAAACAATTTTATCAATCAAATATTTAAAGTATTTTCTTGTACGGCGTTGTCAATATATTAAAGTGTTTATGACTAATTACTTTACTACTACTACTTTACTAATAATTTATTTATGTTATTTATTACATACTTGCCCAATGCAAGGTATATAAATTTCTGAGACTCGCGTATGGTAGGTACTGTCGGGGGCAAAAAAATTGGGCAACCAAATTTTTTCTATGGTAAATCTGTTTCTATTAGAATAATATTTGACAACTAACTGACAATATAACAAAAATTAAAGTTAGATATACACTAGATGAAACGTATATGAAAATAGATTTTAGCAAAAATGCGTGACAAGACTTTTTTGCTCACTACTGTACCTACATAGGATTTGACAAAAAAAAGAAAGCAATTTTCCTTCGCGAATCGTGATTTTTTATTTACTGAATAACTAATTTTTCAATTGCATGAAAATTGTAAAGGCCAAAGTTATTCGGAGTTAAATTTTCTACAGTTTTGATTCATATTATTTTCCCTAGGATCGATATTTTTCGTTGATATTTTAATTATTTTAGATTATTATATCTTAATTATTTTTATGTGATTTTTCATGTGGAGCTTCAATTTTTTTGCCTCTTGAGTTTTCTTCAAAAAAATTATAGTTTGCTCATAAAAAAATTAAGATTTTAACATCTTTCAAATAAATTGACTGATGGTTTATTATTTGGTGAAACAGTCAAGTGCGCTGTTGTCAAATAAAATCATTATGGCAAGTATCTAGAGAGTTAGAACACAAAATACAAAACTTTTAAATGTTAACTTAAAGATAAATTAAAAATAAATTATATGTTCACTCAAGAAATAAAAAAGTTGCAGATTGAAACCATTTTTGTATACAAAAATCTGACGCTAGGAAATGTTCACTCCTTAAAAAGTTCTAATGAAAAATATTATTAGATTCCCAACGTTTTTAAGCAAATACCTTCTTATAATCAGCTCAGCTCTTTCAGTCAAAGAACGCATGTAATTTTAACAACTATCAACCTGCGGATTACTATAAAGACCAATAAATCATCTTATGGATCTTATACAATTTTACAATGAAAATTTTGGAAACCCTCATAAGTGAGGATTAATTATTACAACACTGTTTCTCATGATTTTCGTCAGTTGTCATAAAAGCGACCACAAAATGCACACTTTAAAATTCAATAAGATAAATGTGAGACCCTAAGAAATGAAGTAGGTAGCATATCTAGGTCATATCTATGAAACCAAACAGCAAAAGTTTATAAAATTAAAAACTTTCCTCTTCCAACAAATCAACAACATATAAAATCATTTTTAGGTTTAGCCGATTACTGCCGTAGATTAATTCCTAAGTTTGAAAATATTTAAACCCCTAACGAAACTAATATAGGAATAAAGGTAATATTATGTCGTCAAAGTTAGATGAAGACTGTGAACACTCATTTGATACTCTAAAATAAACTATAACTACATATCCAATTTTAATATATTGTCCTAAATTCCTATTTCATCCTTACAAATAAATAATTTATATAGTTCAAATAAATAATTTATATAGTTCAAATAAATGAATCTGGCATAATTAGCACGAATAAACAATAACACACAACCCAGATACCACAACACAATTAAGCGTACCCCCTCAGCATAAATGCATATAATTATGTGCAGGTCCGCATGTTTTTAGCGTTAAATACAAAATATACCAAGTTGATATATACGAGTGATTACACTCAGACTGATCATTCATTCATTGATTCCATTATTGTTACATTATTAGATTGTTAGATCATTACTAGAACGTTGGTAAAAGTTCTGAACTGGTACGTATCCTTGTTCAGGACGTTGTACTAACTATTAATACATACATAATACGAAGTGGTCTTTTTATGTTTCTATCAAGAAGATCTCGAACCTGTAGATAATCAACTGCATGGCGATACTGCCCTATGAACTCATTATGTAAAGTTTGACCAAGTAAGGCCTGTGATTTTGAGAACATTATGGGTAATTCCCGAAATTGGATAATTATGGGTAAGTTCCGAAAAGTGATAGAACGTAGTATTATATATTTTATAATAATTTAACATTTCGTAATAAGTCCATATATTTTCTCTTTCATGATGTCATCAATAAAAAGAGGCCAATTATCGAGTTACTCAAAATCCCGTCCTAAATGTTGAGTTCTTGGCTATACTGAGTATGGAGTGGTAGTTAAATACTCATAATGAATACAATATCCATTTGATTTGTGTTTTGTTTTCGAATTGTATGCCAAAATTTGCAGAATCCAGATAGCACGTTACTTACTAGTCATTACAACTTGTCAAATAAACTCCATGTAATTTTTATCATACAAGTCTCTCCTATCTGGTAGTAACTTATTTACAGCGTCTATCACTTTTGGTGGCAATACGTACTTCTTTGTCCATATCCATTTCTTAAAGACTTCTTCTTGTAACATGTATTTTTTATATTATAAGCCCGTCAGTGAGAGTTTTGATTTTGTTATATAATTATACTCTCATTAATAGTATATTATTCGACGATCGACGAGCAATTAATGACAGCCATTATTAACGCAGGGCGAGGTTTACGTCGAGAACCGAAGGCGAGAGACGTAAATCGCCCCACTTAATAGTGGCAAATTAATTGCGTGTAGAATACCTCCTATAACTTGTCGATGATTGTTAATGTCATCAGTTGTCAGGTTATATAGTCAGGCAGCCATATCAGGCAGCCATATCAGGCAGCCATATAGTCACATTGCTTTTAGTCTCAGTACAAATATTATACGGAATATTGTTGGTGTACCTTGACGTGGCAACATATGAAAATCATATATGTAAACTGTATAATGGAAAACAAGTGTTATTATTAATAATGACTTCAGTATCCAACAACTTTCAAATGTATTATTGAGTTATATCAAATGGTCGTGGACAAAATGATTTGTTAATAGATAAAGCATGCACTAATAAATAGGTAGGTGTCATTACTAAGCGTCATAAAGTCTTATCATAAACTTTAATACTAATAGTTCTATTAATTGTGCACATAAGAATAATAATTGCATCAGCATCAGTTGTGTTGTATAAACCACAGTGCGTACATGGACATATATGAACGATTTACTTTGGTTCACTCTAGTCAGCGGGATATAAATAAAAATAACTTCTATTTCTGTGTAGGCGCTACCGCTTTGGTTTTCTGATATTCAATAAGTTTCGAGCGACCGTGTATAATAAGTAACAAGCGCCAATCTTTAATTGGTTGCTACGGAATACCCAAATGTGGTAGGTTTTTTGCTTTGCGTGTCAGGTTTTCAGCAACAATAATTAAATCGGGACGTGAATACTGATAATTTACAGTCAACAATCAACAGATCAAAACACAACCGATTCCCGATATTATTATTGATAGATTATATATTTTGGACACTATCCAGATATTATTCAGACACCACATTCATAGACATTATTATTAGGATACCAATATAAACAATTATTAATGAAAACAATTTTTCTTGGCACTATGTAACTATAGCTTAAAAAAATACTTTACTTACCTGTAATCCCAGTTGCAATTTAACGGAGGACCAGGGCTGAAAATATACTTATTCATGGTCCATCATCTGATTAGGTTCATTCTTTGCGAAATCCGCGCCGTTCTAATGGGTTTCTGATTGCCAAACAGCAGGGCGTAAATCTTAACGTTCGAATAACACCCAATAAATACCCAGACTGTTAATATTCCTTATGTGATTCAATACTTACACAATATATTATATATATATATACATATATATATATATATATATATATATATATATATATATATATATATATATATATATATATATATATATATATATATATATATATATATATATATATATATATATATATATATATATATATATATATATATATATATATATATATATATATATATATATATATATATATATATATATATATATATATATATATATATATATATATATATATATATATATATATATATATATATATATATATATATATATATATATATATATATATATATATATATATATATATATATATATTAGCTTTGAAATTCTTTGCTATTCATATTTGTTTTGTTAAAAGTAATCTTGGGTTTGTAGCATTTCATTACATAGAGAAATAAGCAAATAGACGAATTTTTCTTTTTTTAATAGAAAACGCCCTATGGAAGTTGAACATTGAAACTAGATTAAATCTATCTAACAATTTTTTCCTAATAACTAGACTTTAGCTGTTCAGTAGATAAGTATCCAGTGACACACTCCACATAACACTAATCACTTGGTTCATGTGATAGACATCATGCTTAGAAATCTAGGCACTTTCACTGTCACTACACTAATTCGAACGGTTTTAGTCTCTAGCCGTCGAACATGTCCGTTGTTGTCGAGTATATCACTTTGACGTTTTCGTGGTTTTCTAGCCTCTTCTGATGTTTGCCTGCAAACCTCTTAATCTCATCTTCAACCATAGGCATATTCAGGTCACGATGGATGTCTTCATTGCGAATGTACCACTGTGCTTTGACGATGCTTCGAAGTACTTTATTCTGGAACGTTTGAATTAATTTGATGTTGGATTTCTTAGTGCATCCCCAGAGTTGGATGCCATAAGTCCATACGGGCTTCAGAATTTGCTTGTAGATAATCAGTTTGTTGTGTATTGACAACTCAGAGTGACGTCCAAGGAGCCAATACATTTGTCTGAATTTGAGGTTTAATTGCTCACGTTTCTTCTTCACATGTGTTTTCCATCGAAGTTTTGCATCTAGGGTCATGCCTAGATACTTTGCTTCGTTGGCATGTGGGATTGTTTGCTGGTTGACAATCACTGGAGTATAGTCATATTTCTTGTTGGTGAAATTAACGTGAATCGATTTTGCCTCATTTAGTTTGATGCGCCATTTCTTTGTCCAAGTGGTGACATTGTTGACAGCTATTTGGAGTCTGTTCGTGGCTGACTGTATGTCTTGGTCAGTAGCAAGCAGAGCAGTGTCGTCGGCGAATGTTGCCGTGACTACTCCGTCGCTTTGTGGGATGTCGTTGGTGTACAGCAGGTAGAGAACAGGTCCAAGGACACTGCCCTGAGGTACTCCAGCACAAATCTTTTTGAGGTCAGAATATTCTTCTCCATATTTAACTCTGAAGTGGCGTTCAGTAATGTATGACTGAAGAATTTGGCTCATTTGTCGTGGCAAATATTTTTCTAGTTTATATTCCAGGCCCTGATGCTACACTCGGTCGAATGCTTGGGCCACATCTAGGAATATCGTTGCGCAGATCTTTTTCTCTTCTAGTGCTCTCTCAATTACATCGGTAATTCGATGCACTTGATCCATAGTTGAATGCTTATTACGGAATCCAAACTGGTGAGACGGAATAAGCTGCTTTTCGTCGATGATTGGTTTAAGTCTCTGCAAAAGGAGCTTTTCTAACAGTTTGGATATAATCGGCAGTAACGAAATTGGTCGGTATGATGTTCTATTTTCAGGAGGTTTGCCAGGTTTGGGAATCATTATTACTTCAGCAATCTTCCACTGTATTGGTACGTATCGGAGTCGTAGTGCTGCATTGAAGAGATGCGTCAGTTTCATGATGCCTTTGCGGGGCAACTCCTTAAGTATTTGTGCAGTTATTAGATCATAACCTGGAGCTTTCTTTGTACTGAGATTGTTTCTGATGGTGTTGGTGATCTCAGCAGGTGTTATTGGCTTAATTATCGTGCCATCTCTGTTAGTAATTTGTGGTATCTCTTCTATGCCAGTAGGCTTATGTGGCTGAAATCTATTTGCCAAGTGATCAGCAAATATTTCTGCCTTCTCTTCATCTCGTCGAGCCCAGTTGCCATCATCTTTTCGAATGGGAGGGTCATGATTCTTTGGCCTATTCAAGAATTTAGTTGCCTTCCAGAGGGAGTAGTCGGTGCTTTCGTCAGCCGATAACTCCCTAAGGAAATTTTCAAAGTGATCATTCTTGATGGCTTTAATTTCATTTTTGAGCTGTTCGCATAGATTATTTAGCACTCGTTTGTCTCCTGGTGAACGAGTTTGTTGCCATTTTTTTCTGGCTTTCCTTTTTTGGTTAACCAAGTCTCGAATTTCTTTGATGTAATTCAAACCTGGTGTTCTTGGCTACAGTGTGGGGGTGTTGTTCCACGCAGATTGCTGCAAGTCAACCATAAGCTTTTCAACTTCATGGTCTAACTGCTCTTTCTTTTTCAAGGGTACGCTTAGTTCAAGTCTCTGTTCAAGCTCTGCTCGAAATCCGTCCCAATCAGTTTTCCCGTTAACGAGATATGCGGGTTGCTATTTGGTTATTACATGTTCACTCAATGAGAGTATAATTGCTGAATGGTCAGATGCTAGGTCAAAGCATTCTTCAATGTTGGCATAAGCGGATGCAATATTGCGTAACATAAAAAAGTCGACTAAGCTTGGCGTTTTTTCTCTATCTGTAGGCCAGTACGTTGGTTTGCCGGTTGATTGGAAGTTGATTGGAAGTCTCCAGCATATAGTCGGAAAAAGTAGTTGTTTTTCAATAGGTTCAACAAGATTTTATGCATTTTAAAGTTTAACATCTTCTGGATAACTGTATGCCTAATGCTTTTATATATAATATGTTCAAATAGAACAAATATAAATAGTAGACTAGGTTTGTGTATTCTAAGAATTTGAGTTCTGTCAAAAACTAATGTCATAAAACGTCACTGCAAGTGTTGGAGTATTAATATTTTATATTCAAGTATAAATGATCAATGAAATAAATCGTATACTGCTCTGAAGATGCCTCAATAAAGGTGAAAGAACTTGTACAACTTCTAAGTGGTTCGTTTCGGTGTGTATAGTGGTTCATTTCCGTATGTATGTCCAGATATAGCACTGGTAAGTATATCTTTCCTCTTATTCGTCTATTTGCTTATTTCTCTATGTAATGAAATGCTACAAACCCAAGATTACTTTTCACAAATATATATATATTATATATATATATATATATATATATATATATATATATATATATATATATATATATATATATATATATATATATATATATATATATATATATATATATATATATATATATATATATATATATATATATATATATATATATATATATATATATATATATATATATATATATATATATTAGCTTTTAAGTTCTTTGCTATTCATATTTTTGTATTGCGAAAAGAAATCTTGGGTTTGTAGCAATTCATTACATAGAGAAAGAAATAAACAAATAGATGAATAATAAGGAAGACATACGTACCAGTTGCATATCTGGACATACACTTCATGACATCTGGACATGACTTTATAGTTATATTATATTATGTCTTCAGCAAACACAGATAGGTTGGCCAACGGTCGGTTCAAGATGAAACAGTTGGAATAGCATTGGCACCGATATCCAATGTTGGTTAAATGTTGTTCTTTAATTGTAGAATACTTGTAGACTTGTACTAATGCAGTGTTGATTTTGCATGTAAAATGAATTCAAGTACCAACATGCAACTCGAAAATCGAAGTGATTGTATTGTTGTTAAATAATTAATTAAACATTTAAATAAATGTAATCATATGAAATACGCATCCATAATTTGTACATTTAGACTATAACCAGCAAATAACATTATATAGGTAGGTAGATATAATATTAACAAAATTAAGTTGTTATAACATTGATGTCAGAACATGAATATATATTTCATATAACATGAAATCATTTGTTGGTCTTATGTATTAATTGTTTTTTCGAAAATTCGAAAAAAATCGAAAAAAAAAAATGAATTCAAGTACCAACCAACATGCAACTCGAAAATCGAAGTGATTGTATTGTTGTTAAATAATTAATTAAACATTTAAATAAATGTAATCATATGAAATACGCATCCATAATTTGTACATTTAGATTATAACCAGCAAATAACATTATATAGGTAAGTAGATATAATATTAACAAAATTAAGTTGTTATAACATTGATGTCAGAACATGAATATATATATTTCATATAACATGAAATCATTTGTTGATCTTATGTATTAATTGTTTTTTCGAAAATTAGAAAAAAATCCAATTTTCACCCTGGATATATTTATTAACTTTGAAGTTCTTTGCTATTCATATTTGTTTTGCGAAAAGTAATCTTGGGTTTGTAGCATTTCAGTACATAGAGAAATAAGCAAATAGACGAATAATAAGGAACATACACTTACCAGTCCTATATCTGGACATACACACGGAAATGATCCACTTAGATGTTGTACAAGTTCTTTCACCTTCATTGAGAATCTTCAGAGTGGTGTACGACCTGTTTCATTGATTATTTATACTTGAATTTAAAATATTAATACTCCAACAATATTTGTTGCCAGCAGTAAATGCAATTGCATTTACTGCTGGCTTATAAACACAATATTTAGATATTATGCTGCTGCATTACCAAATGGCAAACAAAACTTTTTTTGTTTCCAGTGGTGACTTGACTGTTACAATACTTAGCCCACCAGTCCAGTATGATAATTAATAGTCATCCGATCGAGAAAGAAAACTGTTTCGAGATATTTGTTTAAGGTTTCCCTTCACATTTTAATAATACAGGGTTTTGCACACAGCGTATTTACATTTACAGACTTTTTGTGACATATGCTTATTAAATGTTTTCCCAGGCCCCTGTATAAGAAATGATAGTTCTAGCTACTGAGACAGTTAGAGGCATGCTTACTTGAAAATAAGAAAATCATTACTTACTTTGTTTTTAAACAGTAAGAGATGCATTTTCAAAAAAATGTCCTAATTTTAATAAAACCCCCGTATATTCGAAAATAAGCGACATATCAAAAAACGGTCAAATTTGTTTATTCAAATTAGTCCATAGGTAACCTCGGTTTAAAAAATTATATCTCGATTTTGGTTTTCCTAAATTCTCAGTAAGAATTTTGATTTTTTGTAGGGGTTTAGTTTACACCTAGTATATTTCCTTTTCGAGCACGATAAGAACATGATATTCAGGTCGTTTATTACCAATGAAATTTCCAAAAACGTCCTGAAACCCGTATTTTGATATTCTGTATTATTCAGAAGATATATGCATTCAAAATTATATTAAAATTTTGTATTATTCTAACCTACTAGCCAGCAGTGTATAGCAAAAATGGTTAACTTTCAGAATAGTAAACCTTTGTGAATGTCAACTTAAAATGCAACGTAGAATCCAAAATTGCAATAATATATAGGGTGTTTCATTCCGCTTTAACCGGAAGCGTTAGGTGGACGCCGCGCCGGTATATTAGTTGAGAAGGGAATGTCCGATAACACTATTGCCCAAATTTTCAATATTCAAATCGAAGTAGTCTCTGAAATATATCTAATGTCTCGTCACCGTGGGACACCCTGTATACGAACTAGAAAAATCAGTAAATACATAGAAATCAGTAAATACATATAGAATTTTGTATCTATATTATGTCTATCCTTTGTTTGATCGATATGTTATTTCGGTGAATGTTGTAGTAAACTAATACACATCTATCTAATTTTAAATGTACTTAATTGAGGTTTTCGTTTACAAGCTAATTTCTTGGAATTCATGTGAAGGAAAATAGCACTGTACTTATGAGTAAGAAAGCAATGTCTATCTTGTGGAGTGTCGTTCAAGTGTTTCCGGTAGCAGCTGCTTGTTCCCAGGCAGACAAAAGACACTCGACCCCCAAATCAAATTATCTAATTCAATATATTGGCCAACGCGGCCTGTGGATTTGTTTAATCGACTATAGCCGTCACAGATGATACCGCATTACAAGACGTACAATCTCGTGCCCACGGCTATTTTCGCTTCTACTAATCAATTTAAGTACACGTACTTAATAAAATATACCATGATATTTATGTCAAGTAAACTGTTGATTCTGGTCACTTAAATTAACATCTTTATGAAGTTAGTACTGAATAGAATTTTACCCAAAGTTATTGTTATAAAACACATAAATAACGAAATAAGCACATACGCTAATTGCAATCTAGAAATTTTCTATTTATAATAAGAAATATTAAAATAGGACCACCCCGAGGGGGTAACCACTTGGGAAATCTTTCGTACGAGGTACAGGAACTCTAACGGAACTCAGAGGAATTACGAGGAATTCTGATAACTTCGAGGAACTCTGAAGGAACTCCGAGGACCTCTCTCACAATTTTGATACTAACGTCATCTGACGCATACGTGTTCAAATGCTCTGAAACTATTTCGCGCTAAAACTATTTCGAGCAACAAGATCGCGCACCTCAACATTTTGCACAGTGGTGAATTTTACAATAAAAGATTTTCTGAATAGAATCGATGGGATACAAATTATAAATAATATATCGCATGACTGCAGGAGAAATTTTTTGCCAGAGATCGTCGCGAAAAAAAATCAATGAAAATATTTCACAGGGCTTTCATATTTCAGATTTAGACATACCAAAAACAGTGTTAAAGGCAGTGTTAAACACAAACTGAAGATGAGAAACCCATTGACGAATCCCAGAATAAGAATGAAGTTGAAGCTATAATTGACTTAGAAGTCTTGAATTTAGAGGGTAAAGAAAATCTAGATGAAAATGACAACGACAGTAATTACAAAAAGATCAGAGATAATGAAAATGTCCCATCCGACGATGCCCCACAAATTCGGCACTACATAATGTGTGTTCCATTTTATTCGAAAAATCATTCCATACAGATGGTTTAAAATTGAAAAAATTACTCTAACCAAAAGGAGGATAGATTGGTTAAAAAAAGTAGTTTTGTTAAAGTCACTACAAATGATGGAACGCCTGCTGTCAGAAAATCAGCACTATGTTGGTTGCTACATGATCCAAAGGAAAGGGTAAGTTCCTATAGACTACAGAGATTCATTACAAAATCAACTCGAAATAAGACTCAACATCAAACACCAAAGAGGGCACGATGCAAAGAGAATATCGATCCTAACTTTCAACCCAACACCGACGTAGACAATAATGCTCTGGAAACAATGGAAGACAACAAGAAGCAATCCAAATCTAAGCGTAGAAAACAGATTCAGAGACATTTCCTCAGATGAAGAAGATGAGGAGACACTTATCTATGATGATAGAACTGACACAGAAGTATTCTCAAATGCATCAGAGTCTCGATCAGAGGATATCACAAACTTAAGTGATAATTCTGGGGGTAATTCATTTCAAGAGGTTGACATGGATAAAACCGAGGATAACTAAAAATTAAGAACATTTGTCGCAGTCAAAGAAACCTACTCAAGAGAATGTTGATTCAATTAATTTAGATGACTTTGTTTTGGTTGAACTCATATCAGCCAAAAATCATTAGAAGTCAGTGTGTAATGTTGTGATTTATGTTAGGTAGGTACTTCTCTTATGTAATATACTATAATTATAAGTTTGCCATATTTTTATATTCTATTTACAGGGTGTCCACAGATAGGGTTACCTCTACAACAAATGAACCTGAATCGAGAAATTATATTTCTTTTACATAAAGTCACAGTTTATAAGAAATGTATGTTTATAACGATTGGTGCAAGGTTTACCACAGGTTTACCACATATTTAGGTCCACTTATTGTACAAGT
>CAXKVY010006685.1:0-11664 GCA_964058915.1 Tetropium fuscum | reverse complement strand
CCTTAATGTAACACTAGGATAACACACATATCTTGATGCTCCACTAAAGTTTACTAAATCAGTTTGCACTAAAGGCTGCTAAACTGATCACAAATAACGCAACACTAAGTTATAATACACATATCCCAGTGTTTCATACGACCAGAGCATTATTTTTGTTTCGCTGTCCAGTTAACCTACAATTATTGTTGGGGATAGACCTCGAGATTGACCTATTTTTGATAAAAAATGCGTACTTACATCAAATATTCTAAATGAACGAGAGTGTAACGTGTTTAGGTCACGTTAAAAAAATAAAAACCCTTAGTTTTAGCATCGAATTTCTTTAAATAGAGTTGTTAATTAAGTGTATACTGTTTTTAGTTTTTGAAATTAAGACCGAGGCATCTACATCAAGTTTTCATAAACATGATAGCGTTCTTAAAAAAAATCAAGTTCAAATCGGAGAGTCCCATTTCAGTTTACATAATTAAGTTCTTAAATAGCATCAAACTATAGCATAGCCTGTATAGCTTAGTCATAGCTAGAAAATCAAACTTTTAATGAAGAAGAGAAGTTGCCATTTTCATCTTGTGACGCCGTTGGAAACGTGTCAACGTATTGCTATAAAAGTAAACTAAATGCTTTTAGTTTTACAATTTTTAACATACCAAAAAAATCGGGTTTTTGTTACATGTGGCATCATGAGGGGGAAGCTAAAAGGGGCCGATAAAATACCGACCTGCGTTTTTGAGTTTCGAAGAAAACATGGCATTGGAAAAAAAAGTTGTTTTCTATAGCAATAATCGCACAGCGCAAAATAAAAATAAATTTTGGATGACCATGTATTCATACACTGTGGAAAACTATGACAGAGGAAATTACCCTTAAATACATGATAATTGGCCACACGGGAAACGATGGCGATTCAATGCATTCTTGTATTAAAAAGAAAGAAAAAGAGTAGGTACTTAAAAATGGTCCGATTTATGTTCCATCTGAACTATTGTTAAATCAGCCAAAAAGAAAGGAAAGCCATACGAAGTTAAGGATATGTCAACTGAAGATTTCAAAAGAGTGGAAAAAATTAAACAAAACGTTGGGAATTTTTTTTAATGGAAATGCAAAACGCGTATATAGAAACTGAATTTTCGCCAATTTTTTAATTGCACTTTTCTCAAGCGACTTTTTTGGCATGTTGCTCTGAGGCGACAATATGTTAGCTACTGTTCGATATGTCATTTTTTAACAATTGAACTGGCACTCAATTCAACTGACATGGTGTACTGTCAATTTTGACAATAATAACAACGTTAGCAAAATGCATAGTTGCCCTGTTCCTAAGTGTAAAAGTAATGGTGATGAGACTGGAGATTACTTCGATTGCCAACAGAGGTAAACATTCAGTTGGTTAGTTAAAAATGCACATAAAAAAAAATTTCTGTAGGCGTTCGAAATGTAAAACGGCGGGAGTTATGGATGGATCTTATCGGCAGATATGATTTAAATGATTGCTCTAGGTCCTCTAGGATATGTGAGGAAAATGTTTAGAACTTTTCATTATTTGCTCAATTTACACATTTCAATTTCAGCTTCATTTTTCGAAAAGCCTGTTCGATTTAAAGTGACGGCAGAAAATTATTTCGCACTTTCTCTATATATATATATATATATATATATATATATATATATATATATATATATATATATATATATATATATATATATATATATATATATACATATATATATATATATATATATATATATATATATATATATATATATATATATATATATATATATATATATATATATATAAAATATATATATATATATATATATATATATATATATATATATATATATATATATATATATATATATAAAATATATATATATATATATATATAAAATATATATATATATATATATATATATATATATATATATATATATATATATATATATATATATATATATATATATATATATATATATATATATATATATATATATATATATATATATATATATATATATATATATATATATATATATATATATATATATATATATATATATATATATTCCTTGTCTGAACGTACCCACGCATATTTTGTTCTATACATTTTTTTATAAAGGCCTTAATTTCCAAGATACATGGCGTTAGATGTAGCGTATATTGAACACGCAATTCACCATAAGGTTGGGCCTCGTTACATTTTCTCGCTCACCGCTCATAGTAGGTAATTAATTGAAACAACAACAACAACAGCATAAGTGCGATAATCCACATTGGACATTGGATGATTGAGGGCAATTCACAATATCCGGAAAAAGTTAATATTAATAAAAACAGAGTTTACGTCAGCCGGACACCTACAATTGAGTAATTGAAAGAAAGGATCTGGAATGAATTGGGGACGATGCAGCCTGAAACTCTCCAAGAAGTCGTTGTTATTTCTAAAAATGCTTACGTAGTATATTGTCAAGAAGTACGAATGACAATCTGTTAAATATTCAATTTGATTTTTTTCGCTTAAAATATTTAGTTCAACATGTGCATTATATATGTTTCTTTATTGCAGTGTTTTAGGTTGTCAATATGAAAGTTAATATAATAGCCCAGTAGGGTAATAAAAAAATGCTTTTTCTTGCAAATGTTCCCGTCAGCAATTTTACTGCTCTAAATTTTAGGGGAGGGGGAGGGTCACTGGTAGTCTAAATTCAACCTACCAAATTCCGTTTATACGTTAGCAGCCATATTGAATTTGATGGAGAATTGTTTTTGCTGAATATCGCGACCATTTTCAACTTTTCAGCAAAAATTGTAAGGAATTTAGTTGTTGCAAATTGAGAATCAAATTTGCAACAACTAAATTCCTTACAATTTTTATAACTTTTGTCATTGCATTTTTTATCCTGCGATATTTTTCTAATTAGGCGGAAAAAAGTGGTAAAGTATAATTACTAATATCTCGTCTATCATTAACTTTAGGACATAAATGTACAGAGACAAAGTTGTATAGAATTACATTTCGTACAATTTTGATCTCTGCGATTTTGATCTCCCTTTTTCTCTAGAACTAATATTTAAGGTCCTACGATGACGATAAAGGACGATAACATAGCAACGTAAAAATTGTATCCTGCGAACTCCTTTTCGCACCAGAGTTCCAGGCGTGTTTTTTACGTGGTAACCTCAGTAAGCCTAATCCACGTTCGTTGTGGGTTCTGCCGTCTTATTCCTTATAAGAGTTCGAAGCTGAAAATTCGATATCTTCTTGCAAGTATTAAGAATCCAGGCGATGTTTTTTGTTCTTATAAGCCTCAGAATTTCGTTGTAAGTTCGACATTTGGCAGAAGTTGCCCACAGTGGCGGATCTAGGACCTAGCCAAGGGGGACTAATACTGCATAATAATGCGTTTTAAATATTTTCTTCTAAAGCAGAAAACACAGCATATTGACCAAATTTATTAACAGGGTATACAATTTCTAAACGAAAATATTTCAAAAAAATATTGAACTTCATTCGACATTCGGCCAATAATTGTATAATTCAAATCGCCTATGCTTAGCTGTACAAAAATCATTTACGAGCTGGTCCATGTCCACATATCTACTCTTATTTGTAATTCACAAGAGCCATACAATTCAATCTTTCTTTACCCATCGTATTTCGTAGATACCTAATCAGATTTTAATCATCTTTAACGCTGAAAGGCTACGTTATGCAGAAGACGTTGTTACTGGATAAACTGCGAATATGTAAAGAATGATTTTAATATTTGGGTAGAACAAATTGTCGATTTTTTTATTGCATGAACAGAATTTGCCGGAACATTATCACTAATATTTTCCCACCTGTCCCACCCAAGTTTTAATTCAGCAGAAATTTCTAAAACTGAACCAGGTAAGTCTTATTCGTACTTACTGGAGACTTCATGTCTTCATCTTTGTATTTACTTACGTTTGTTGGAATTAAACGTTCAATTTGAATAACATCTGCCAAACCTCCAAAGCGGGCTTTTGACTCCGAAACAATATGATCAGGAAATGGTATAAATATCACTTTTTTATAGCAATCTTCTGCTGTAGTTGCTTCCATATTGTTTCTTTATGTTTGACGTTTACAAATAAGTGGCATTAAAATGGTTGTTCCCATTTTAACAGCTTATATAGTCGAAGAAATACAGCAATGAATTTTTTGAGCAGTAAGATGGATCTTAATGCGGTTTCGTGCGTTCGATTCGTGAGAGTGTCTATTAACTATGCGAACTAAATTGATCAATTACTTTTGAAAAAAATGCCTTTTTGCATATAAAATATGCATTTTAGAAGTGCATCTCGAAGAGACAATAAATAAAAAATGTACAACTCTGTAAATATTGATGGAAATCCGTCCAGTTTGGATGCTCCGGTTTTTGGGGTCGTTGGATACGAATATTATGACGGCAACGGTCTCCAAGGACCTGGTGCCCAGGGTGAACAGTATGAACATGTATGAACGTATGAATTTTGGTGCTCACAGTACCTATATTATGGCTGAAATAAAAAAAATTAAAAGCGTCTCACAATTTTACCTAAATGTGATAAAATTACCATGGTATTTCATAACAAAATAACAAAAAACAATTAATTAATTTCATTCTGTAATAATAAAACGTAAACAATATTGCAATACAAAAGTTATATTATTTAGTTAGTTTAGATGAAAGAAAATCCTTAAACACTTCGCCACCAGCACGATTCAGCTCATAGTAAGGCAACGTTTCCATCAATTTCCTCCACGCCGCAATTCTTGGGAATTTATTTCCGTCAAAGGGTACAGCCGTACCCGCATTTGTAATTGTAGCAATTAGGCTGAAATCAGCAATGGATAAGTTATCCCCAGCAACATATTTAGTACTTTGAAGAAATGTTTCAAGAAACCCAAAAGCCTCAAGGACATCTTTTGCCTTATCTTCTGTAATTTCAGTTAATCCCTCTGTTAAGATAGGCATCTAAAAACCAGTTTCAATATAATATTTAAATTTAAATAGGCATTGACTTCAAGCGTCTTTTGTCTGAAACTCTATTTGTTATGAAACTTACACAAGCTCTGAGATGTCTTGCAAAGAGAATACCTGAATCAAAATGCAGTCTCTGATCAATCAGCGCGCGTCTTGATACATCTTCCGGATACAGCGACTTATCTTTTGCATATCTTCCTATGAAGTAGCCCATAATGGCATGACTATCGCATAACACTAGACCATTATCCTCCAATGTTGGTATTGTATGCAGTGGATTTAACTATAAATAATATCTTAAATCAATTTACAGAATATAATCAGATCAACATTCAACTTGCAGATAGTACCTAACCTATAAATTATTAACCCACGCGGTAATATTATTACTTATTTTTAAACATAAGGTCAGCCATAATCTTTTAATGCTATCGTCACACCTTATAAGCTGTGTTGTCATATCATAATGCAATTAATTTTATTAATTTACGTTATGTAAAGCAACGTTATCGGCTTTATTTTTATTTCCATTTATTCTTCATCGTTCATCGCCTTCTATTATTACCACAGACACTTTGCTGGTTAATGATAGAGACCACCCCTCTCTACCATCAGACACAAGCAATTACATAAGGTATGGATATGGACTTAATAATCAATGCTATAATGTTATTGCTATTTTATAATGTAGATATCGACTGGCTTCTACATTATAAGATAACTTAGTCAAAATACTACAATACTGCACTGTTTGATAATAGCTTTGCTATTTTTTGCAGCATAATGCATGGAATGATTTTATGAAGGAGCAAGGATTCCTGCTCGTAAGAACAACTTTGGTCCATTCGCTAGGTGTAATAAGTTTTTTTTAAAATTGGTAACGTGAAATGAAAAACAAAGTACAAGTTTCAAGGTGATAAAAATCTGACAGTCGATTCACTTTAATTTTCCAAGCCTCAGTACAGGTTGCGCCACCCCCAAGGTATAAGAAATAAGTTTCGTATCAGAAGAATGTACTCTCTCTGCATACTAGGATCTCTCAGTGAACAAGATAGGTATGACAGAAATTTTCTTCATCAGCTCCCGATCTATAAAGGTCATACTGATAAATCGCTCTACAAAATATATAAAAACGAAAATATATGAGCCCTACTATTGCTTGGATTTAAAAACACGATGTTAGATAACATTTGTAAGATATCAGTGATATAACAAATTAATAAATAGCTGTTTATGAAGGAACTTTATTTATTGAAAAGCAATAACATTTGAGGTACCAGAATAACTAAATTACCGAATAACTAAATTTTATCTACCAAATTACATTAAATAAATATTTTACTACGAATAAATTATCTAATCATGTATTCAAATAACATCATCATTTAACAACAAGTGTTCTAACATATAATTTGTTGTCTAATTATAGAGGGATATTACAAAAATGCATGTGTATTTAATCAGTTCTGTGAATGAGGAATTAATAATATAACCTATTAAATATAGGGTACCTATTAAATATAGGGTAGGATTTAAGCCGCGCATTAGTTTTATTGCTTTGCGCATTATTTTGATTGATAAGCGCATTAAAATTTTGCATATTGTACAAAAAATTAATACACTTCGTCCAAATAAGAAATGCAGAATTGAACAATATTATGAATATTCTGAGAAATTATTGTCGGGTATTTTGAGCTCAATATATTGCGCAATATATAAATGTATATATTTACATTAAAATATGTTCCTCAAAATAATCAATTGCTGCACACTGAAACATAATCTAACATAACCTAACTTAGGTATCTATTATACTTATTTTAAGTTTTTGTGTTCAGTTAACCATGTGGAAGAATTGATTTTAAGCTTGTTAAACTTGAGTATTTTTTAAAAATACACGTTTAATGCCCTATTTAATACCTACTACGTTAGTGCGTAGTAGGTATGAAAAGTTTTAATGTCCATAGAGAATGGTGTTCGCACTAATGCACCTTTTAACTGTTTTAGTGCGCAGTTATGTTTTCATTGCTAAAACTAGATTTTCTGAGGAACAAATTAGATATAGAAATGAAAGTAAATTTTAAATAGTGTAAATTTAATAATGTAACATCAAATTTGGGAATGCTTATACATTTTGCCATTTGAATATTCATCCTGCCTAAATGGACAGTTTATTTTAAAACACTAACCGATTATGTAAGGAACATATACATTTTTCTAATGCTAGCTTCAATCGTTTCAGTGTGCAGTTATTTTTCTATTGCTCAAAGTAGCTTTTGTGGGAAACAAATTAGATATAAAAATGATTAAATTTAATGAAATGAAATTATTTAAAAGCTGCTCACATATTTTTTTAATATACCAGACATAGTGCACATTTAATTATTTTTAAATTAATACGAATAATCTAGGAATATTAATTTTTTTGAATGAACATTTTCTTTTTTGATGCTAGTTAATATAATCTACTGTTAAATTATTCAAATCATTGCACGATTATTTTGTTTGCTGCCAAGTTGTGTTGTCTAGTGCCAATATTATTACTTAAATTCGCAAATGTAGGTATTATACAATGCTCCAAATTAATGCTCATAGTCCGGCGCATTAGAACCTAACTGCATAAGCATTATGTACTAGCGTATAAAGCGATTTTTCTTTTCAATCGTGTCAGTAGGGACCTAAGGACCATATTCAGAACGGGAGTCCATGGGATCAATCACTTTTAACTTCACTTCTGTACAGACACGCAAAGATCTATGTTTTTGGGGGCGAGAAGCCTGGTAATAACTGTCTCGAGGCCCTGAGGCCATGGTACTTAACCTTAAAAAAATAAAATAGGAAAAACCAATTTCGTAGCCAAACCATATATTTTCATGAAATTCCGGAATTAAGGGCATATTATCCTTAACTTCAAAAGTGACATATGCCCGACTTTTGCTATTTGTCTTTAACGGGGTGAAAA
The DNA here is from genome assembly GCA_964058915.1 of Tetropium fuscum. NCBI lineage: Eukaryota > Metazoa > Arthropoda > Insecta > Coleoptera > Cerambycidae > Tetropium > Tetropium fuscum. The sequence goes on along the minus strand of CAXKVY010006685.1, from coordinate 3,707 downwards.
CTACCCCCTCGTGATAAAAAAAATGAAAAAATGGATGGAATTTAATTATCCAGAGTAAAGCTTCTTTTATGTTCGCAAACATAATTTAAATTAAAAAAAAAATAAGAAAAAATATTGTAAAAATTTGACATACCTAATATGTGGAATGGAAAAATTTTTATGATCCGAAGAATGCGATTGTTTTTTTTACCATAGCACCCTTAATTTTGAAGCCACAGTGTCCGTTTAACCTTTTTTTAATTAATTTTAAAAATATGTTCTTCATTTTCATTCATATATTTTTTTCTAAAAATACGCCTTTTAACCCAGCCAAACTTTTGGATTATATGAGTAACAGTAAAACAAAGTAATTTCTAAAGGGATAATATCCATTCTGTTGGAAATGATTGGGGTATTCGTGCTCATTTTTTTCTCAAAAGTTCGGAGCGCCCCACCATTTTTGCATCGTATCTCGCTTAGTTATAACGGAATATCAAAGTAACAGTGGCTCCTTTTAAAGGTCTTTCCAGCTACTACAAGAAATGCTTCATAAGTTTTTCCCGAAAAATGCATCAGTTTTCCGTTATTTAACTTTGAATACCTCGAAATAGTTGTTGCAAAAAAATAATTTTCTTGAACGAGTCGTAACTCCCTTTATTTAGAATCTAGCGCATTCATAAAAACCCTATCTTTTGTTTTCTTATAAGCTTCATTTTTCGTTATTGCAACTTTTTTGATAAAACGTAAAGTTTTCTAGTTATTCGCGAAAACCGTCCAAAAACATGAATTTTAAACATTTTCAATTGCGAATAACTCGAAAAATATCGGTATATCGAAAGAACTTTATAGAACATTATTTACTTAAAATTTGTGCCTATATCCATTTCCGTGGTTATTTTGAGTGTACAAATTTCCACCCCCGAGAAAGGGTGGTATCCACCCTCAGCGTAAAAAAATGTGACTGAATCCCATTCTGAATATGGTCCTTAGGTTCCTAATAAATCGCTTTTAACCCCTTGTGCATAATTCTTACAGCAATTCGCCGGACTATCACTGATCAGCGATTGATAAGGATTATAACAGAAAAATATAGCTCAACCTACATCACCGTATCTCCAAAAATAAGAGAGGCAAGGAAAAACAAAATATTTCACATATTGAAGATGTAACCATATTATACCCCACCCAAGAAGATGGCTTTGTGATTCTTAGATCACAATATATGAGTTGGAATGGAGTTAAAAAAATCCTACTTACTGCTCCTTATCAATTGTTGATTAATTGTTATCTACATTTACTAGTTCTTATCTAAGTATTTAATTAACGTTAAATATATATCTAAATTACCTTTAAATAGTCAGGTTTCCGATGTTCTCCTTTAAAAAGATCTACTTCCACTAATTCTAATTTCAAACCGATCGCCTTTGAGCACATTAGAACTGCCCTTACTGGAGGACTAATAATCGACATATATAACTTCGGAGCCATGTTTTAAGTGTGCTTAGAATAAGTTGCAAGTAATGCAGGTATGTGTTGTATGGCTCTCGGAACACACGACTGTAGCCGATGTAACTATATCTACTGTGATTGTAGCATGTACTAGACTAGAGGGGATAATTGATCAACAGTTCTTATAGTAATATAGAAACAGCATAAGTACCCTAGGTGAGATTGGCTGTACGTAATACCGTGTAGCACACATTATCCCCCGACACATGTATCTATCTAACTATCTATTATCAATATTATCAGTCAGATCAGCTAGATCCACTAACGAGGTGTCTAACTAAGATCCACTAACAAGGCTAATGATTTATTTTTCTAAATATAGTAAATAGGCAAAGGTATTAAATATTCTGATTTAATACATTTTTAAGATAAAGCAGGCCAAAAAACAAAAAGTTCGTTAATAATAGAAATGTCAACAGGACTGTATAGGTTTTATTCAAGTACTGGTGTGACCAGTGTTCTAATGACCAATGTTCCAAAAAAATTATAAAAGCATATGGCTGAATTTCTCCACTATTTTCCAAGCTGGATGGGAAAAATAACTTCTTACCTTTAAGCAGCGGTCGATTGGGGGTGTGTTACACCGGCCCAATAGTCCGGGAGGCAGCGGCTTTTTTCTCGAGGAATTTCATCCCGGCTGAGTTTAATACGGTACGCTGTAGTCACATTCCTAATGACGAAACCGACCGTCAGCCTCAATACCATCGGTGAGTACGCGCGTGGGAGGCTGCGGAACTCGTGAAAAAAAAAGTTTTCTAAAGTTATTTTATCCCAGGTGAAATTGTTTACATACAATATTCGTATTAATTAGCAACAAAAAACAACCGTCAGCCGTGCGGCAGAGGGGGGATGATGCGTCAGTCGAGCGCGTGAACTTGACAAAAAAATTTGAATTTCAAATTATTTTATCTCGCTTGAAATTTTTACACATGATTTCATACATATATAGAAATATAATAATGACTGTCAGCTGCCTGTCTAGTGGGGGCAAGACCGTCAGTCAGGGCGAAAATGTATGAGCGCGCTCGTGCAATTATACGACGCGCGGAATTTTCTATCGGCTGACTGACGGCTTTTCCCTCAATAGACAATCGGCTGACGGTTATTATCATATTTCTATTTGTTGAAACTATAATATTTATTAATTTCAAATGAGCTTTTTACGATTTATCCAAGATTCATGTAAGTCAAGCGGTAATATTACATCATATAAATAATATTCGTATAGTCGAATGCATTAAATCATATTTTTATTAATTTATTGTTTATATTAATCATATAATGAACATCAAAATATTAAATTATATATTGAAATGGATAATTTCATGAATTATTGTCTTCATCGGAACCATCACTATCATCTGAGTTGTCAATTGTTACATCGCACACTCCATCCACTTCGGTTTCATCGTCGTCTGTAAAAATATTAATCAATTAACAAAATCATATTGTTCAATGTAAATTGTCAGAAATTAAGAAAGGAAAACATTGTTTATACCTTCAGGGTTTACGTCGAGATTTGCAATGCTGGTGACGGATGGCGGCAATTGATCACCCACAAACCATTTAAACAAATATTTACCGTCGCTTTCTTCCCATCCATACTCAGTGGGCAATAAAGTAGTAGGCACGGGTAGATGAGCATGGCTCCAGAGATAAGCGATGTATGCCGTACGTAAAAAATGTTGCAGGTATAAAATGTCTTTGGATTTTGGACCTTTGGTGTGGAGACTATTTAGTTTTAGAGTTTTAGACTATACATATATATTTGGTTATATTATATAGCGGAGACTATATATAATACTATATTTTACATACAATGTATAATATATACCTTGGATCAATCGTAAGAAGTTCATTTGAAATTAATAAATATTATAGTTTCAACAAATAGAAATATGATAATAACCATCAGCTGATTGTCTATTGGGGGAAAAGCCGTCAGTCAGCCGATAGAAAATTCCGCGCGTCGTATAATTGCATGAGCGCGCTCATACATTTTCGCCCTGACTGACGGTCTTACCCCCACTAGACAGGCAGCTGACGGTCACTATTATGTTTCTATATATGTATGAAATCATGTGTAAAAATTTCAATCGAGATAAAATAATTTGAAATTCATATTTTTTTGTCAAGTTCACGCGCTCGACTGACGCATCATCCCCCCTCTGCCGCACGGCTGAGGGGGGATGATGCCCCTTGCATATAGTTTTCCTTGC
>CAXKVY010006684.1:2500-27551 GCA_964058915.1 Tetropium fuscum | reverse complement strand
CTCCGACAAATTGTTCGACCTGACACAACTGTTCCTCGTGCGTTTCTTAAATTTCGGTTTGTGATCACAGCTGTTTGATAGGGATTCCTCGATATTTCCAGCAATATTTTGCATAATCCTAGAACTACCCGAACCTGGACGTCTGCTGTATTGGCCCGTTTCTCGGTAGCGCTGGATCGCTCTTCGGACAGTTGTTTCTGGTTGACCAACAATACGAGCTGCATATCTTTGACTCCTTCCATCTTCTACTAAAGCCACAACTCTAGCTACTTGAATTGGACTAATTTGCACTGGCATTTTCTTTTAGAACGTTAACTGAATAATTTTTTTTTCACGAGAATTTCAACTGAATCTTTTGACGTTTCAGCGTTAACCGTTACCATAGCTTCCTTGTTAAATATCAAACTTAATAACACCGTTTCATCTAAAATGTTACATCTTCGTTGCTGAAGGGGCTAGAGAGATGATTCAAAAAGAGAATATTGAAAAATCGGTTTTCAAAGACTGTACATATTAAACAATATATTTTTTATGGAAATCCAATTACAAAATAGTCATCTGCAAGAATCGCCCTTTCAAACAAAAAAAAATTAATCAAAATCGATACACTGGTTTAAAAGTTATTGAATATCAAATTTGGGACAAAATCTAGGTGAGCCACTTTTTATGTCCGTCAGTGTAGTTAGGATATTTGTTCATATCGTTGATTAGTTTTATAAGAATTTACCACAGTGATTTGTGATAAACACATTTAACAAAATAATCAAAATATTATTAAAATATATTTTTCATAAAAAAGTATTAAATAAATATATTCCAAATTATATTGTTCATATGTACAACTGCAATATTGATCTGTTATTGAAAAGTCGGTACTTTCAATAATAGATTTTGCACATCATGAGCAACTAGTTTTATATTAATAATATAACAGTTGTATTAATATTATAGTTGTGCATATAATAAACAATATAAATTGGAACCTGTTCAACCTTTTGTTTATTAAGCTTTAACGGTTGTTCGAATAAATAACGATTGTTCGAATTATATTTGTTCTATTTGAACATATTATATATATATATAAGCATTAGGCATACAGTCTTTATAACATCTTTTGGATAACTGTATGCCTAATGCTTTTATATATAATATGTTCAAATAGAACAAATGTAAATAGTAGACTAGATTTGTGTATTCTAAGAATTTGAGTTCCGTCAAAAACTAATGTCAGAAAACGTCACTGCAAGTGTTGGAGTATTAATATTTTAAATTCAAGTATAAATGATCAATGAAACAGGTCGTACACCACTCTGAAGATCCTCAATAAAGGTGAAAGAACTTGTACAACTTCTAAGTGGTTGTGTCTCATATTTTTTTGGGCATAATCAGTAGCTGAACAGACTAACTAGATCTTTCTTAATTAATAGAAAAAATCTCTAAACAACCAACGATATTATAAAAACTAAGATAGGAACTCCATTTTTTTATTTGACGTACTTAAGAAATACTTATTTATCTTTTATTTTCGGCCATTACAATTGCTGTACCTATCCCATTTTTGCTTTCTTCATTAAAATTAGTATCGATAATTATTGCATAGTAATGAACATTGTTACTACCTAGTGTAACAAAAATATTTAGTTAGGCAGGCGGTGGAAACAAAATAAAAGAAGGTAAAAGGAATTATTTAATAAATAAAAAACATTTGAAGAAAGTAATGAAAAACTATTACACTAAGGAATACATTTTTATATCGAAGAAATGAAATTAAAATAAAAGATTTACTGAAACACTAAATACAAAAAAAAAGTGCTCAAAATGTTGTCCGTTATTATCTTTGCACAATCGAGTTTTTGTGACGGTAGCTCTAAGCATGTTATCTAACTGTGGTTCAGTAATCCCATTAATGGCTCTTCTGACTCTCATTTCCATGTCTTCTCGGTTTGTTGGTGGAGTCCTATAAACTTTTTCCTTGAGGTGGCCCCATATGAAAAAGTAGAGCGGCGTAAGGTCCGGTGACGTTGCAGGCCATCTTACGGGTCCATTTGTTCCCATCCAGTTATCTCCAAACCTTTCATTTAGGTAACTCACCACTACTCTGCAGTTATGAGCCTTTGAACGTTTCAACAGGAGCCCCAAGAAGTATTTCTTAAGTAGGTCAAATAAAAAAATGGAGTTTTTATCTTAGTTTTTATAATATCGTTGGTTGTTTAGAGATTTTTTCTTTTAAATAAGAAAGATCTAGTTAGTCTGTTCAGCTACTGATTATGCCCAAAAAAATTTGAGACACAAAGTTGCGTACCAGAAGTCTTTCGATATCACGGCACACTAAGCATCAATATCTGCCAAGGTTCATATCATGGCCACCTATGCTTAATACAATAAAATGATTATTAACTGTCAGTTTAAAAACAAATGCCATGGTGCGAAAAGAGAATTTAAAGACGAATCAGAAGTGCAAAAAAAATATACAGGGTGCCATTTAAAATAACAAAGTTTGCGTCACTTCCGCTTAAACCGGAAGTTTAAGGAAATGTTTGATATGCTCAAAAAAGGACAATTATGTAATATACAACTCTCCCAAAGTTGAAAATTTTTACTTTTTAAATAGTAAAGTTACAGAGCGTTACATGTCTCCTGTGTCACCCGGTATATATATATATATATATATATATATATATATATATATATATATATATATATATATATATATATATATATATATATATATATATATATATATATATATATATATATATATATATACATATACATATATATATATATATATATATATATATATATATATATATATATATATATATATATATATATATATATATATATATATATATATATATAAGAAATATAAGTATTCTAAAAACTAAAAATATTTCTAGGGTGGCACTTTCGGAAATACCGGAAATTGATATCAACATTCTTATTTCAAATAATGGAACGGTATAATTTTTTACATTTTTTAATTTTAGACTTCGTTTTAGAGAGACTGAGCAGGATTTCCTATATCTAAGTGCAACTGTTTTGGAGTGTTTTCGACTTTCCTGAAATTTTTTTAATTTACTTTATGATGCTTAATATTTTTTTCGTCAGGCTGAACTATTTCCCAATTTTCGTTTTGCCCTATTTGCTGCAGCTTACGAGAAGGCAGCCACAAATCAAAATGCTCTTACTGGACTCCTGAATAGTGATTTGGCCCCTAAATCCCGACATATTTCCGGTTTATTTATTCAACCTTGAAGCAATAACTAACATACCAGACGCACTCCAGATAATACCATACAACATGAAGTTTTGCTTGATGAAAAGAAAAATGTTCCACCTGAATTTGCCACTACGTCTAAAACCAACACTTCATCCATCAACCTACAATAATTCGACCTCACGAAATTTCTCCTCTTCCATCCACATCAGGTGTGCAACAAATGACTAGAAGAAGGAAAGCTTATGGTACAAAAGTTTTGACAAGAAATCCCGTCCTAGAAAAGTTGAAAGCCAAAAATTTAGAAACGGACTACGGAAACTCAAGGAGCTTCCAAACGCGCAAAGAAAAATCTAACTTTCCTACAACTGGATGAAACCGACAATGAAAATGACATAATATTTTCTTCAGATAATGAGGAAAATGCTCACCATGTTTATACTGCAACGGTTTGTATTGGAAGTCAAGGTCCAAATAACCCGGGATAATATACCAAAAGTGCTCCAGATCTGCAACTGAACTGTGCAAATTTAGCACTATGTCCTTTTATCCTAATCGACTCGGGAAAACGACACAGGGACCATTTTGTATTACATATTTTTATAAGGACTAATATTATTTTTATTTTGTTCGACAGAATTAATCTCTTAAAAAATAAAATTATCATTAAAAGCTGATAATTTATGTAATTAAGTTTGTATCTGTTAAGGATCTAAGTAACGTTTACGTAATATCATATTATACTTGTACCTTGTATTTTCTTCTCTTCTACAATTTTATTTACTCCACTCTGTAGATATCACGATTTGTACTGGTAGATATATTTGACGATTGAAAACGAAGGGAAATACCAACGAACATGAAATTCAGTATTAGCCGTATTACGAAAATTGCTATTAAATAATTAGATACCTACTTCACAATCTAAATACTCCTTAATGGTATACATTAGAATCCGCCCTTGAGCACAAATTTACAAGCTGGGGCATTGTGAAACAGTCTTCACAGTCTAATAAATAAATATTATCACAGGAAAATGGACGACTAAAACTTCTTACGTAAATTTCCTAGTTTAATTTAATTACCTACTTACACGCATTAAGGTGTGTGTATAATAATACTGCACTATATTTAATATAATCGCGTGATTTGAAATTGTGAGCATAAGTAGAACACACTGCATACGAATCATAAATTGATATGTATAAATATTACCTATTTATAGATAAACTATTTTATAGTAATAATTTAAACATGAAAGAACAGTATCAACATAAAAAAGTTCCTTAAATAAAGGGTATAAAAAAATAAAAGAAATTAATATAATCGATTAATTGATAAACATCAAAATAGCTCCTAGGCCATCTGGAACTCCGTGAATGAAATATATTTGGGAACGGAAAACAGAAAACAGAAATAAAATGTATTGAAACGTTAGATGAAGAACTTATTACATATATTAATCAAGTCAGAATAGTTATTTTTGTAGTGCGTAAAATGAGTGCCATGTGCCATGAATGTGCCATGAAAACACGAATTTTATACACGAAATACATTTTTTGTACAACTGTTAATGTGAATTAACATCCTCTGAAATATATTAAAAAAATTCACAGATTTCCCAATCCTTGCAACTATCGGAGACATTGGAAATGATAACAAAATATATGAAACATAATATACCGATCCTTTTGAGTTGTTTCGAATACGTCAAATACTATGGTGCGCGTGCATGCTTGTGGCAATTTCCATATTGGCTTTAGCATGCTTATGTTTATTAAGTGTTTATAAATAAGTGTTATAAATTTACAATAACACGTTAGTTAATATTTTAATATAATACTGAGTATGGATACTGTCATAATTTGCCACAAGAATGCGCAGAACGTACTACGCACCGAGTTATTGTCTCATTCAATACAAGTTGCGTTGTATTTATCTTACTCGCTTGCTCTAACAGGTCTATTAACTGTTTATTATACACACAAGGTTATATATAAATATAAACATAATTTTTTAGCACTTTATTTTTGAAAAATTTAAGTATTACTAATATAATATCTCAATTTACGAGTTAGGTATGTAGTAAGAAATAATAAACATAATTTTTAATAAACCAGCTTATTTATACTGGATTTGCAGTTAAACTTTAAAAAAACAATCACAGATCTTACATATTAGTCAAGTATCGCCTGCGCGGATTTTACCAGACACAACTGGTAAAAATTTTTCAAGTGATTTGAATAAAAATAAAATGCAGTTGTGTTACGATTTTTTGTTCGTTGGACGCTGAAGGTCTTGTCTTTTTAAACAGGTTATCTTGCATGGGGTGGTCAAAAATTGCAGTCTCATTTTTTTTGTTTTCGAATGAATGCTATTCTTTAAAAAAGTTTTTGTTTGCCTAAAAATAGTGATGACTGTCAAAAATTGTACTGTATACATAGGGTGGTTAAGAATTACAAAATCTTAAAATTTGAAAAGAGGAAACTTTGTGATTTTTGATCACCCCGTATAAAAACAATTGTTGCAAAATCATCATTAATTTTTTATACGTGGTGATCAAAAAGTACAAACTTTACTCTTATCGAATTTTAAGATTTTGTAATTTTTGACCACCCCGTATAACAAACATAATTTTTGTCGACATTACCTTAAGCAAGCAAAAACTTTTATAAATAATAGCGTTTTCCCGAAAACTAAACATTTTTTGAGATTTTGGAACTTGTGACCACCCCGTATAAAAAATATAATTTTTGTCGAAGTCATTACTATTTTTTGGGCAAGTAAAAATATTAATAAATAATATTTTCTTTTTGTATTTTTTGACCACCCCGTATAATAAACATAATTTTTGTCGACATTACTCTGGGCAAGCAAATTTTTTTAAAAATAATAGCGTTTTCCTGAAAACAACATTTTTTGAGATTTTGTAATGTGCGACCACCCTGTATAAAAAATATGATTTTTGCGGATTTTTATTGAAGAGAACTGAGATTTTTTATAACCCCATATAAAAACATAATTGTGGCATAATCATCAAGTTTTTTATACGTGGCGATCAAAAGGTACAAACTTTACTCTTACCGAATTTTAATATTTTGTAATTTTTGACCACTCCGTATAATAATTTCCATAATTCATCCATAATTTTTGTCGACATTACTTTAGGCAAGCAGAAACTTTGATAAATAATAGCGTTTTCTTGAAAACTAAACATTTTTTGAGATTTTGTAATTTGTGACCACCCCTTATAAAAAATATGATTTTTGTCGACGTCATTACTATTTTATGAGCAGATAAAAGCTTTTATAAACAATAAAATTTTCTCGACAATATATAATTTTATACGCGGTGATGAAAAAGTACAAACTTTACTTTTTGACCACCTGGTATAATAAACATAATTTTTGTCGACATTGCTTTAGGCAAGCAAAAACTTTTATAAATAATAGCTTATCCCGAAAACTAAAAATTTTTTGAGATTTTGTATTTTGTGATCACCCCGTATAAAAAATATGATTTTTGTCGTCGTCATTACTATTTTTTGGACAAGTAAAAACTTTACTAAAATTTTTTGAGATTTTGTAATTTGTGACCACCCCATATAAAAAATATGATTTTTGTCGACGTCACTACTATTTTTTGGGCAAGTAAAATTAACGGAATTACTACTTATACTTGAACAATTTTGATATTACAGGTAAAACTAATACTCATAAGATTAATAATTAATAAACACTAGCGGCCAAGTGACCCAGGCAGCTTTCACGATCTGGAATGATATAGTGAATGCTGTCAGGCATTCTTTTTTATTTAAAAACAAATTTAGTTTAACAAATTTATTTTAAAACAAAAAAATAAGAAACAATTCAAATGATAAATTCATTATTCAAATTCATCAGTTTACTCTTTTAAATGTGTATGTTGCTGAATGTACATTCTTAAAACGCGGCCGCTCATTAGCTATATCAGCATCTCTTATTTAGTGATTTATGATTTCATTTTTGCTATTATAATTCACAATGGGAACCTACTCATGTTATATATACTACAAATTCGATTAAACAATTCGAATTTTTATAAGTTCATCCCAAATAAATTCGATTATATATCTCGTGTAAACGCTAACGCCCTGTGTCGATTCTTTTAGGATAGGACCGTACCGGCTGAGCGATATGTTTATTGTTTATGTTTTGGAGATTGCGGTAGACGTATTTAATTGCCTTCAGGGTGAGACAGATTCGACAACTGTAAAGTATTTATGTGCGGCTTCGACGGCCCTATGAAAGGAATAATATGTAGAGGTTTTGTTAGTTAATTTAGAATAATATACGTATGTAGCCGACACTTGTTCTTTTATTTTAATTATCGTTGGGCATTCGTTTACACTCGAATTATTAAATTTATGAAAATTATGATTATGAAAATATCCCGATTATTCCCATCACTACTAGTAATGCGCCACCTCTTCCAATATAGCTGCACTGAATACTCCCCACTCCCCAGCACTCTTCACGCCGCTAGAAGGCCGAGCGCTGCGATATCTACATGTATTGCGTCACTCGATCGTGACACCGCTGTCTTTTGGCCTTGAACGAAAACTTCTAACTTGGTCCCCATATATAAACATAAACATTTCCAATGTTAATAAATACTTCCAATACATCTTGACGTGGTTTTTTGTCCCGATAAGTTATCGCTTCTAAATGACTGTTGTCTTGAAAATATTATTCAATGTTTTCAGTAAAATCGTATTCAAAAATTTTTCCTGTCTGAAAAAAACCTAAAATAACTAAATAATACTTCTCTTTTCCACACATGTTATCCTTAATGTTATCAATACTTCCAATACAATTTCACAGCATCCAGTGGTCTTTCTGTGTCGTTACTATAGAAACGGTTTTTATGGCACGCCGCGTGTTTGACTGTTTGACTGTGTTTGCTCGTAGTTGCTTCAATTTTAAGTTATTTTCAAGAAGATGGATGTTGATTATGATAGTGGTAGTGATACCTCATCAGATATCTCTGACAAAGCAAATGCAATAGTATCTAATATGTTACCGGCCAAATCCAAGTTAGTATATGAGAAAATATAGGTATGATCAATTTCGTGAATGGTGCGACAAAAAACATGTAAAAAACTGTTTCTGAAAATGTGCTTATATGGTATTTTGAGGAAAAATTAAAAATTATAAAACCTCCTACGTTATGGAGTGTCTACTCTATGTTGAAAAAATTGTATGTTGTCCTAATTTTGGGTATTAGCGGTGCTTGTCGCCGTGAAGAATTATTACATATAACTATTGATGCCATTGAAGATGATACGAAGACCTATTGCGCAAAAACGTTTACTGTTTCAAATTCTGATTATATTGAGGTATACCGCAAGTATAGAGCACTACGGCCGCCCCATACAAAAAGTAACAGATTATTTTTGAAATATTCTAGAGGAAAATGTATTAACCAACATGTGGGGATAAATAAAATAGGATAAATTCCCAGGTTGATTGAAAAATGACTTGGAAAAGACATTTATAAGAGCTACACAGGTTACTGTTTCAGGAGAAGCTCGGTAACTCTTCTGACCAATGCAGGAGGCAACATTACATCCATAAAACGTCACGGTAGCCGGAAATCTGCCTCCGTAGCAGAAGCATATATAGAAGATAGTTTGAATAACAAAATTGAGATTTCTAACAAAATATTAAATTGTCCATCTTCTCCCAAACAAATTAAAATATCTGATAAAATTTTGGAAACAACTCTTCAAGAAATATCTAACGTTACTGATCAGCAACAACATGGAACATCTTCGGGATTTTATGTTGGAAGTAATTGTTCAAACTTTACTATCAATTATTATTCCAATAAATTAAATTGTTTTATATTTATTCAATACTATCGTAGTCTCGGAGAAAAACTGGCAGGTAAAATTCCGTATATAAAAATTCGTGTAATTGATAAAAAAATTGTCAAATCCATTAATTTGTTTGTATGTGTAAATTGAATTCCTATCCGATTCCAATTTGGATTTCGGGAGGCAAAATCTACCGAAGATATGCTAGGAAATGAATACCGAGAAGTCTTCCAATTCGAAAATAAATAGTGTTAAGCGGGTCATTATTTTAAGTTGTAGGGTTGACCCTCGAGAGTAACGTAGTTAAGGGTATTACGGGAGGTAGCAACATTATTGACTAGTAACCTTAGTAATCGTGAAATATAGTTTGATCATGAGCTTAGGTATGGTACAACGCAAATCCGGAGTGAGCCACGCAAATCGCGTTGGGTTTGATAGTGGGCGGGCGCTGGAATTGATAATAAAAGGTCAACATGTAATAGCATTAGGCTGGTAACGCCAAAGATAGGCCATAACCTCAATGAGTGTATAATTTAGATATATCTTCCTGAATTTTCACTACCAAGAAACATACTAATTTGACAAGTATTTGGTTCATACTGCATGTTAACGATATTAATTTAATACGAGTCTCAACTTTTATTTATGAAAATGTATAAAGTAGGCAAAAACGATGATCTTCTGAAATTAAAATGTAATTTCGAAGCTTCTATGCTACCACCATGTATAACAGCACTCTACCAATATTATTTAACGACTAAAAATATCTAGCAGAGTTATGGACTCACGCTCATAAAACAGTTCCATCTCTCCTTTCACCAAGTGAATGCGGATGGAAAGAAGAAGACGTCACTTGACATTCAAATGGTCACCTAGGGCTGTGTCAGTCGAAGATACGTAGCATACGCGTGTCTCCGAACCCTTAGGCGGGTCCGCCAGATTGAAGCGAAGATCCAGTCGGCAATACAACTTGCGTCCCGTATCCAGTGTGTGACGAATTACATCTTGGCCAATAGGCCATATATTACAAAAGTACGGCGTCGGACCGCATATTTAAGACAACTCCATCACACACTACATAGAGCAGTGCTGCTAGCTACCAAACAGCACTGGCTTGATAAAATACGGGCGCTACTGTCTACGAAAAAGTCACTACCGAGGCGAGAGTTAAAAACTTCTCATCCACTAATTAGTTTCGCAGTTTGAGGCCTTCTGTAGAAGACATCAACAGCCAGAGGTCCAAGAACTGCGCCAACCCATAACCCCGGAAGAAGTTCGGAGGGCTCTTGAGGGCTCAAAGAACTTTGCTGCTTCGGGTCCTGATAGGATCCCCACTTATTGGTGGAAGAAATTAATTCAGATCCACCACCACTTAGCCAGGATTTTGAACGACTGGCTGAATGGAGAGCAGCAGATTCCGGCCTGGTTTGTCCAATGCCTGCTCCAATGCCTTACGGTGCCAGATCCAATAGTGAGATGTATAGAACAACTCATGCCGCTCTGGAGAACCCGCTTCACCATTACATCTGGTGATAGCAGGGTTCAAACGGAGCCGGTTATCTTTAGGCGGGGTGTATTCCAGGGAGATTCCATTAGTCCCCTCCTTTTCTGCATCTCGCTCCGGGCGTTATCTGTTGCACTTAGAAGAACCCGTGGTTACAATTGCGTCCACCCGGAAACAGAAAGCAGACACCGAAGGTTTTATATTAGCTTGCCAAGATGGTGTACTAAACATCCTGGTCTACCGAAGCTGCGTGATGGATATAGAAGTGCCTGACGTTAGCTGCAGAGCATGTCGTCAGGTCCCAGAGACCATTATGCATTTGCTGGCAGCTTGTCCAGCATATGGGGTGTCTCTGCCTATATCCATCGACATAACGCGGTATTACGAGTGCTGTATTACCACTTACGGCACTAGTACGGTATAGATAAGACACCCGTGTTGCCCTATGCTGCGGTGGATATTGAGTCCGTTGTGGGGAATGAGAGGTACCGGTTATACTGGAAGTAGAAGATGCAGAAGGCCGTCATACTTGGCTCGTTGCGTCTACTCAGAACACGTGAGTTGCGACGTCAATGACCGCTTACCCCGCGGACGTGGGGAGTGATGGTTGAGTAACGAGGGACTCTCTGGACCAGTAGGAGACCAGAGGAGACTGACCAGCACCAAAAAAATATTCACCCCTCATTCGCACCGCAATGGTAAGTGCGACCAGGATCGACTTAGGTTGGTAAATTCTAGCCACTATTCAGTGCAGAAATGAGGGAGACCTGGAAAACCTCATTAGTTAGATCTTGGGGATAAATTAATCAAAATTTATTTCGCACCAGTGCGGAGAATCGATCCACACACACTGCTAGGTGTTCGAGCCGAGAGCTAGCACGCCAACAATTCGACCACCGTCTCCGCTAAATATCGAACAATATTTGATGGTGCCCCTGACCATAGATAGGTGTTTATTATGATGCTTAGTATTTATTATCATGACTCTTGCTTTTATGTATTTAATGTCCTACTAGTCTGTTATTTTGAAATAACCACCCTATATTGAGTTACATTAAATGAGAAATAATGCCCTTGGATGTTATGAATATCTATAACGCTCTTGGATATTATAATTTTATAACCATGGAAAGATGTCAATTCTAAAATAGAAATTACAAATAACCTTTATTACAGTGAATGAAAAGTAAATGCGTTGCTATGTAGTGCGTTTACAAACAATTTTAATTTTTACTCTGTTTTAAATCAAACCGTTCTGAAGGTACCTAATAGATGTTAAATTAATAAATCATAGGTGTCAAAAAAATTTTCGAATTTAATAAACGATTAATGAGCCCCTTGGTGGATAATGAGCCCCTTGGTCGTCGTACATTCCCTCGGGCCAGAGTACACTGCCGACC
This sequence comes from Tetropium fuscum, assembly GCA_964058915.1. Taxonomy (NCBI): domain Eukaryota; kingdom Metazoa; phylum Arthropoda; class Insecta; order Coleoptera; family Cerambycidae; genus Tetropium; species Tetropium fuscum. The sequence goes on along the minus strand of CAXKVY010006684.1, from coordinate 15,570 downwards.
TCGGTGCGTTATTATCCTTATAGCATTATATATTATTTTATTATATTAATTAAGGTACCAACTAAATTACTATAATTGTTTGGGTTCTTTGTAGCTTGTATCGATATTGGGAGCTTCCGGAGCATGTCGTCGCGGTGAACTGATCTACTTAAGCTTTGATAATATAGAAGATAAAGAACAATATCTATAATATATATATATATATATATATATATATATATATATATATATATATATATATATATATATATATATATATATATATATATATATATATATATATATATATATATATAAATATATATATATATATATATATATATATATATATATATATATATATATATATATATATATATATATACATATATATATATATATATATATATATATATATATATATATATATATATATATATATATATATAATGAAATAATAAGTTATTTTTTATTTTAATTTTTGTTTACCAAGTATACCTACCTAGGTGTTTCCTCTAATCACTTTAAAACAGAAGATTACTGTTCAAAAGGTAAGGGATATTTATTGAGGTTAGATTAAGTAAAAACCGCGAAACGCGTAACATACACAATCTATTTTTGTTTCAGATGTGGACTTAAAACAACCTAGGCTTAAGTGACACGCTGTACCTTCTCAAAATTTGCCAGTAAAAAGATCACTTGCAAGTGCCAAGAGAAAGTCCAACGATTCTAATCGTGAAGATAGATTGAAGAGACGACGAAAGCTCAATGATAAGGCTACTACAAGTATTAATGAGGTACATTTATGTGAAGGTGAAATATCTTTACCTGTCAACGAGGACAACCATGATCTCGAAAATGTACGAACTTATAAAGACCTCATTGCAGTTCATAATCTTCTACGCCTTCATGAGATTTGTAACTATAACGTTGATAAAGAAGTTCAAGTTTGTAGTGGAGACATTGTTACAACTTTTCCGTCAACAATAGAACGTAGTTCACAATTAAATTCTTTAACAGGTATACCATCATTCGACCTCAACCTTCGACTTTGACCTATTCAGTTCGATCTAAGTAATGTTGTTGACCTCTTTTTTGTTCGATTCATGGCTACGAGTATGTTTTTTGTACTTGTGTGTTTTGCTTATAACAGTGACTTAATTGCCGCTTATTGTATGAGATGATGAATGTTTGTGTCTTGTTGAATTTATTAACACTTTTTCCCCGTGCCTGGGCGAACACGCTAGTTGCCTCCCGTATGGCGAACTAACAACAAACTCTTTAGTTTTGTATCTTGAGAATGATTGTAGGTTAAAACACAAGTATGGGAACCTTTGTAAGTTTTCATTTTACTTTCACCTAAATGTCCAACAGCATTATTGCGATTCTTTTGAATAGAGATCGAAGGTTTCTCTGCCGTGCTCTTTCCCCTCGTGAATTCAAGGCTGAGTACGGCATGTACTTATTTTATATTGTTCATAAATTGAATACCTGTTTAAATAAACTCCGCCTTGCAAGTACATGTAAACTCTACAATGGTTGCATCTCCGTCTTCGTGAATGAGTTTCCCACTTATTTCATGCGGGAGTTCTGTACACCGCTAGTTTGCAAACATAGTGCTATAATTTGCACTAATTCCATAGTAGCAGATGTAGTTCCAAGTAAAAATTATAAGCTTGGAATTTACTAATGCCTCACCCTCTACAACACATCTACTGTCTGGAGTGGCTTGCAGGTAAAAAAACACTTTTCCCATTGAAAGAAAAACCTCTTCATTGAAATCGTCCATCATAACCTAAAAATAACGTTTTATATCAGTACAGGTACGCCGTATAAACATCTATTGATAAACAAAACTACATACCTTTGTTTTAAAAACCCCTTAAAGTGGATAAACGATTTGTACGTATAAAAATGTCCCAGTTAAGAAAATGTTCTCGAGTTTAAGAACAGCACACGAAAACACGTAACGGCACGGAAGAAATTTTACTCGCTTTCCCGATATTTGTTTACAAACATCAGCGCCCCCAACGGTAATTTTAGTCGTCAATTGCTAAAAAAGAACAGCGCAACGAATCAGGCGATACAGACGTCGCGTCGCGTCGTTACAAATATAGAGAACAATTGTGTACCTACAGGAGAGCAGGCTTCTTTGTGAATAATCGAATATGATGACAATAAATGTTCACAGATATATAAATAAGTAAGTATTAAGCTCATGGATTCTTTGTTTTCTTAATTTTCCGTATAATGAAGACATGATAAATAAATTGCTTGGTTTTTTTTTATATTAAAATTAGTGGCTAAATTACTTTATCTCACTAGTGATCTAAAGTATACTTTACTTCATTACTTTATCTCACTAGTGACTTATTAATTGCAATCTGTACCTTTAAAATCTCATGAATAAAGATCAATTTATATCAATGTGTAATTTTTTTATTAACAAAGAAAAATTAAACAGAAATGTTTGCCTCATCGAAGAATGGTTACCTCATTAGATACATAAATGAAGGTTAGCTATCTAGGGTTAAACCCTAAATGGTGATTTCGTTGTGTAGATGACGTAATAAATTCTTTGGAAACACGGAAAAGAAACCTTGTTATAAGTCCTACGTTATTATTTAGAATCTCGTCACTCTGCAATTTAATTCGCAGTGGAAGCAGAAAATGACAATCAAATTTCTTTTTGGCGTCATAAATCATATTGTGTTTAATCATGCTGTGTTTAAGATGAGGTCGTTTAAGGGTCCTGTAAAGTCTACCAGGAATGCCAAATCACAAAGCAAAGTTGAATCACAAATTTGCGACAATGTTTTCTCTTTCATTTCCATAAAATCAGTTATGTATTTTCTAAGGTCATAAAACCATTTTAGCATTTTACCTTTGCTTAGCCACGTTACTTCGTAATAATATGCCACATCATCGTGTTCTGTAGAGAGTTTATCCAAAAATGTTTTAAACTAGGGATGGTTAAAACCGCGGGATCTAATGAAATTAATGGTATTTCCTACCACATCCATAAAAATCTTCACTCGAATGGACTTGTATGAAAATTAGTGGCTAAATTACTTTACCTCACTAGTGATCTAAAGTACTTATACTTTACTTCACTACTTTATATCACTAGTAACTTATGGGACACTCTATACCTTTAAAATCTCACGAATAAAGATCACTTTATATGAACGTGTAATTTTTTTACTTACAAAAAAAATTGAACGTAAATGTTTGCCTCATCGAAGAATGGTTACCTCATTAGATACATAAATGAAGGTTAGCTATCTTGGGTTAAACCCTAAATGGTGATTTCGTTGTATAGATGGCGTAATAAATTCTTTGGAAACACGGAAAAGAAACCTTGTTATAAGTCCTACGTTATTATTTAGAATCTCGTCACTCTGCAATTTAATTCGCAGTGGAAGCAGAAAATGACAATCAAATTTCTTTTTGGCGTCATAAATCATATTGTGTTTAATCTGTGTTTAAGATGAGGTCGTTTAAGGGTCCTGTAAAGTCTACCAGGAATGCCAAATCACAAAGCAAAGTTGAATCACAAATTTGCGACAATGTTTTCTCTTTCATTTCCATAAAATCAGTTATGTATTTTCTAAGGTCATAAAACCATTTTAGCATTTTACGTTTGCTTAGCCACGTTACTTCGTAATAATATGCCACATCATCGTGTTCTGTAGAGAGTTTATCCAAAAATGTTTTAAACTGGGGATGGTTAAAACCGCGGGATCTAATGAAATTAATGGTATTTCCTACCACATCCATAAAAATCTTCACTCGAATGGACTTGTATGAAAATTAGTGACTAAATTACTTTACCTCACTAGTGATCTAAAGTACTTATACTTTACTTCACTACTTTATATCACTAGTAACTTATGGGACCCTCTATACCTTTAAAATCTCACGAATAAAGATCACTTTATATGAACGTGTAATTTTTTTACTAACAAAAAAAATTGAACGTAAATGTTTGCCTCATCGAGGAATGGTTACCTCATTAGATACATAAATGAAGGTTAGCTATCTAGGGTTAAACCCTAAATGGTGATTTCGTTGTGTAGATGACGTAATGTGTTCTTTGGCAACACGGAAAAGAAACCTTGTTATAAGTCGTACATTATTATTTAGAATCTCGTCACTCCGCAATTTAATTCACAATGAAAGCAGAAAATGACAATCAAATTTCTTTTTGGCGTCATAAATCATATTGTGTTTAATATATTTCACAAAATAAATGAAACTTAATTCCTTGCAATAAATAAATATTTCAGTTATAAATATTTTTATATAGGAGGTAACAACATTTAAATTGCAAACTTTTAAACAATAAACTAATTAAATACACTGGCTTATTGTATTATTTATTATTGCATGTGTCTAGACAACACACGCACATACATAACTAAAGGAAATAAGAGCGCTTCAGTCTATCGAGTATCTACCTTCACGGAAGTACATAGACTCCATGCTAAAGTAGTCCACACACGTTAATTTGGGCGCACCAATATCTGCAATCAATGGACTAATACACCTAGGATTTTTTTCTAATTTTATTATATAAACCTATTAGTACGACATAAGTAAGCCCAAATTAATTACTACCTGAAATTTACAATAAGTAGTTTAGGTAAAAATTAAATAAACTGGTGGTAATGGCGTCATTAGCCCAGGAAATTATACATGCATTAAATTGTCATTGACACACGATTTTCGTGAAGTAAACATAATCTGTATTATTTATCTAAGCTTTCTTATTATTATTAAACGAAAATAACTGGGAAATAAGAATAATATAGGTTTGAAGTAATTCAGTTTTAATTAATCCCACTGGGTTTAATGACGTCAGAGTGGAAGTTTCTTATTTTTTTTGGGCGAACGGCTGAGAAAAAAAACTCAAAATAATGGATAAACTTATTTCATCGACTACTATCCGATAACGTAGTTATTGAAAATTAGTGTATTAGTCCATTGACACTCGAGTGATCCAGATATCAGCAAAAAAAAATATTAACAAAAATCATGATTGGGTATTATCAGCTTTTTCCATTTGTCATTTCTTTAATCCCGTTTCTTACCTGGAACATTTCTTGTAATATTGAGTATATTTATTCCTTTATTAAGAGGAATATAAGAAGAAAGCGTATTCTCAATATAGATTATAAAGTGATATTATATAAGAGATGGGACCAATAATGCAAGACCCACCCGAGGGAGTTTAAAAAAACTAGCCAGACAAAAACAAAGAGACGCGTGGAGCGAATTTGAGGACTACTCACAGGCTGCTAGGCTATGTAAAATTCTCGTTAAAGGCAAAAACCATGATATAGGTATACTGAAAAGGGATGATGGCACCAAGACCAACAACCTTTGCGAAAGCCTAAAGCTGCTCATGCAAACTCACTTCCCTGAATCTGTCACAACAGATCGAAGGGAATGGCCGAATGAAGACGACACCTAACCAAGAAATTTGGACTGGCAAACCGACTACCAAATAGTAAGTGAAGACAGGATCAAATGGGCAATACAGAGCTTCTCCCTATTTAAATCGCCGCGCATTGACGGCATATATCCTGCACTACACCAGTGGGGCCTGGATAAACTACTGCCGCACTTGGTTGGGATGTTTTAAATGTGCTTAGTACACCTACATCCCAAAGTCATGGAGATGAGTAAAAGTATTGTTCATACCAAAAGCAGGGAGGATGGACTATTCCATCCCCAAAACATATCGTCCTATTATAACTCATTTCTACTCATTTACAACTTCATTTGAACTAAAGACGATGGAGAAGCTATGTGAGCGATATCTGTGGGATGTAACATTGACTAACAATCCCGTGCATTCCTGTTGCAATGGAGCAAAATCCTGTTTACTGATGAATCGAGATTTTGTATGTTATCTCCAGATGGTCGTCACAGAGTATGGCGAAAGGTTTGCATAGTGCAATATTGTGCCAAGGCTCAGTTTTGGTGGTGGCTCAATTATGGTGTGGGGAGGAATTAGTTTTGAAGATCGTACAGAGTTAGTGGTGGTAAGTGGTGGGGCAATGACTGCTGATAGGTATATTACTGACATTTTGGAACCACATGTTGTGCGTTTTGTCCCATTTATTGGAAACAATTCCATGCGAATGCATGATAATGCCCGTCCACATGTGGCAAGAATCGTTTCCGAGTATTTGGATCAGGTTGATGTTAACCGTATGGTGTGGCCTGCCACAAGCCCAGATCTTAACCCTATCGAACATGTTTGGGACATGGTAGGAAGACGTGTTCAAGCCCAAGTTCCTGCTCCTGTGAACCTGGGGGAGCTTTGCGCAGCTATGGCGCAAGCGTGAGATGAATGTGACCAAGGTGCCATTCGTCATTTATTTGAGGGGATGCTAAGACGCATGGAAGCTGTAATTCTTGCGGGGAGGCAATACAAGATATTTACTGTTTTTTTAAGTTTATTTTTGTTGTTAATTTTAAAATATTGTTACATTCATTATTGAGAAATTTGGTATGTTGTTTGTGAAGTTAAAAGTTAATGTTAATTATAAATGGAAAAACGTCATTATTTTAATTAATTATATCTTCCCTATTAATAGAGATATTGACATGAATTAAAACATGAATTGTTAAGAAGAGACTACGCTAAAGTTCTGTACTAAAATGTTCATCTTTTTATTGCTTGCACTTACCACAGAGTGTTGCAAACTTTATGCAAAAATCCAATGTAATTTGTACACCTTGTATTTGGCCAAAATTTAAATTTGAGCTGAAATTCAGTAGCACATCTGCATTTCGAATAAACAAAACTACAATTTCAAAAAAAATCATGTAAATCGATATATTATTGTATTGAATACTCTATTCTATAACGTGAACAGAAGCCAACACGATAATGTGAACAATCAAAAATTAATTTGCAACATTATTTAACCAATAGGCAAGTAGTATTTGGCTGTCTCGACACTTTTAAACTTGTCTGAACCTATCAGAGAGGACTTATTATTTTCTGAGAGTAGCAAAGACTTCTTTTGGATTCTGTATTAATCTGAAAAATGGGGAAAATTGCAAGCACAAAATACTTACGTTACGAGAAAATGCGTGTGCTATTCAAGAACATCAAAAGCGTGTATCTGTCACTATGTGAGCAAGAAAATACGAGTTACCAAGTCAACAATCTATTCCATAAAATAGAAAACTCTTTGAAGTCTTAAAAGGGTAAATAATTCGCTAATCACACAACGTACATTAAAATTATGTGAGTACCCTGAAATGAAAAAACAGTTATACAAATGGTTCCGAGAAAACTCAACGAGAAAAAATCTCTCGATAAGCAGCGATATTTCGGAGCAAAAAGCAGCCAGAATTTTGCAAGTGCAAGTGATGGATGGCTGCAACGTTTTAAAGGTCCCCATGAAATGAGGTTTCTAGAGATTTCAGGTGAAAAAAATGTCTTCTCAACCGGAATTGGTTGGTCCGTTCAAAGAACAGTTAAAAAAAGTTATTGATACACTTGGAATAACTGAAAATCAACTGTTTAATGTGATAAAACTAGCTTATATTGGAAACTTTTACCTGATAAAACGTATGTTATCTTTGCCGAAAACACCGCTCCTGGAATGAAAATTGCAAAGCAATGGGTGACATTTTTAGGATGTACCACAGGTTGTTTTAAATTAAAAAAGCTGGTACTTGGGAAATCGAAAAATCTTAGGTGTTTCAAAGACTCGAAATCCGGTTATTTATAAAGGTACAATAAATGCATGGATGACTGCTGACTCCATTCACCTTTCTTCTTTATTGTTCTTTGAAGTTCTTTCACCTTTATTGAGGATCTTCAGATCCTCAATAACTTGTACAACTTCTAAATGGTTCGTTTCCGTGTGTATGTCCAGATATAGCAGTGGTAAGTGTATCTTCCTTATTATTCGTCTATTTGCTTATTTCTCTATGTACTAAAATTGTACTGAAATGCTACAAACCCAAGAATACTTTTCACAATATATATATATATATATATATATATATATCTATATATATATATATATATATATATATATATATATATATATATATATATATATATATATATATATATATATATTTGTTTTTTTCGTAAACTTTGCTTTGCTTTCCACGACAGTGAAACCATATCATATCCCTTAATGTATCCCTAATTCAACGGAAGTAACTTTTCCTAATTTTCCTTATTTGTTTGAAATATGTCCTTATCTAATATTTTCGTTTTATACAGTTTTATAAAAAAACGTATTCTCTTTAATATTTACGTTGTTGTTAAATATCATTAATTTAGTATAAGAAATGCATTCATTCAAGTAGCTTTCATTTGTTTATTTTCCTAAGTCATTAGTTAATTGGTGGTTAAATTAAATATGTTTGCTTTCTTTACCTTGTATATAATTTTAATTTATGTTAATTCTATTAAAATTATAAATATTTTTTTGCTTTTTATCAATTTTCGAATGCACTTTTACTTAGCCAGTGTTATGTAAAAGTGGGTATCTGTTTCTATACACTTCTCAAAGGAATTCACTAAGAAAAAATAACCAAAAGTTTGAAGTTAATTTTTGTCTTGGCTTCTTGTCCGACTTAAATGATTTTGTGCCATATACTGTTTATTCAAGAATATGAATGATCTATTGTTTTTTCCAAGAAATGTTGTTTTATTCATTGCAGGTTGTAACAATTGCGACGTGTTTCTCCATTAAATTTTATAACACCCGTGGAGTTCAACAGCTACATCAGCAAGTTAGAATTAATTTAAAACGTACTCTAGCCTTATCTTTTCTTAACATTATTTCTATATTCAATTTATGTCTATATTTTTCATTAGTATCAGAAATACACAATTTTATAGCATAACAAGTTTATAGGTACTTAGAGGTAATATCGAAACAAAAAAATATGGAAATGAACAATATGCAAAGAAGGAATGTCAATAGCGTGTATTTCCGCCACGAATTACCACGAATAACTTCGTGGCAACGCCGATTCATACTTAAAATAAACGGCCTTATTTTATTTTGGTGCAATTCTTCTCAAATGGACCCCGTAGTTTTAGGTTTCGTCATTCCAAGCAAAAGTCTCGATGAGCACAAACCTCGCAAATCAATACTTTGGCTGCTACGAAGCATGAAAGCTCCAAAGCTCCACCACATATTTATTTATTCGTGCAGTTTTTATAGATTTTTAAATAACATATTTTTTCAATTATAATGTCTAGGTTAATGTTTTGAGGTTGCTGAATTCAAATCCGATGCCAAGTTGTCCAAATTGACACTTGACAGCTGTCAATTAGCTGTACAAGTGCCTTAACAAAGTGCAAATCTTATTTTTATGTTATGAGTTTATGCTGTTTAGGTAACTCAGTTCATGTAAGATATGAATGCAATATTTCGAGAATTGGCAGCTGTCAACAGGCTGGCAGCTAGCTGTCAAAGTGCAATAACAAAATGCAAATTTTATTTTTGTATGACTTTATGCTTCATAGGTAACTCAATTCACACATGATGTGTATACAATAATTCGACAATTAAAAAACAGCAAAAACTCATAACATAAAAATAAGATTTGCACTTTGTTAAGGCACTTTGGCAGCTGTCAAGTGTCAATTTGGACAATTTGACATTGGATTTGAATTCAGCAACCTCTGGAATTCTGGAATTCTGGAATTCGTACGGAGTGCGGATCAGAGATCCGCTGCACTTAGTCCCCATTGGGCCCCTTGTGCTTCCTCCGTGAGGGAAATGTCTCCCTAGGCCATCGACCAGCCTAATGTTGTACAAAAGATGTGTTGCCCAGGGGCATTTATATAGGTGTTTTCTTACCCTGCAGTATCCGGTTAGGATTCCTGTAACAAATCGCAGTTTACCCGTGGACATTGCCAGATAGTTCCTCGCCGTCTCTTCGCTGGGATATCTCAAGAGATTTCTGGCCAGCTGACAGCTACTTGTTTCATCCCATAACGTCTTAAATTTTTGTGTTTTCCTATTAATTGGAGTTTCGCTGCAACTGGTAGTGTACTTGAAGGACCAGGCCCAAGGATTCTCAGGCTGGCTGCCTTCTTGACCAGTTTGTCAGCTTCTATATTGCCGTTGCATTGTGAGTTTGACCCAGCACAGGAAGATGTTATTCATCTGACATGCTCTCACAAGTGCTTGGTGACATTCCCATGTTGACCCTTTAGTTATTTTATAATTTTTCAGGGCCAGTAGTGATTGTCTACTATCTGTGCAGATTCTTATTTATTGTCTTGCCCGTTATTTCTCTGCGAGCAATCTATGGTGCGGCTATGGTTATACCAGCGAGATCTGTTTGTACTACACTGGCATTTTTATCCATAGTCCATTTGCATCGGAGTCGCAGATTTCTGGAATATATACCACAGCCTGCTCCATCCTTTTTCTGCCGAGGCGGAATACCATCTGCACATACCTGTAAAAGGGGTATCTTTCTGACAGCCTCAGTCCACAGGCGGCTTCTGGTTTGGCCACAGCTTGTTTGGTAGTATGCCAACGGATTGAAGGCGACTCATGGGAGTCAAAGCCACTTCTTCTAGATGTAGGTCTAGCGGTGGAAGACAGCATTATCTCCATTGCTCTCGTTGGTGTTGTTCGCATGGCTCCGTTTATGCTCAGACAGGCAACTCTTTGTACCTGGCATAGCTTGAGTTTTGCTGTTATTTTTTTACTCTTAGGCCACCACACAACAGCTCCATAGGCCATTGGTCTTATGATAGCAGTGTAAATCCACAGGACCACCCTGGGTTTCATTCCCCAGGTTTTCCCTACGGTCCTGCGACACTGCTCGTATGATATGTAGGCCTTATTTATTCTTCTTTCGAGGTGAAGATTCCAGTTTAATTTATCATCGAAAGTTGCCCCCAAGTATTTCACCTGTGGTGCAAAATTTAGTGCTGTGTTTAGGAGAACAGGTGCTCTCATTGGCTCCAGTTTTCTTTTCCTTGTGAAGAGTACCATTTCCGTCTTCCTGGGGTTGACGGATAGGGCATGCTCCTCACACCAATTTTCGACTATTCTTAGGGCCATCTGCATTCTCTGACAGGGTTCCTTCGAATTTTCCATTAAGCAGTATCGTTAAGTCATCTGCGTATGCAATTGTGTAGAATCCTTCCACGTTGAGGTGGTTTAGGAGGCTGTCAAGAACCAGATTCCATAGCAGTGGTGATAAAACACCTCCCTGCTGAGAGCTTTTCGCAACTAGTCCTCTTATGACAGTGTTTCCTGCACTGATTTGCACTGCTCTTTTAGAGACCATGTTGGATATCCAGCTGCTCACAATATGAGGAACGTTCCTATGTGATAGGGCCGCTATAATTTTAGGAAAGGTGGTTTTGTCAAACGCACCTTCTATATCTATGAAGACACCCAGGGTGGATTCCTTATTATCCAGAGATTTCTCAATCCGACTTGCTACCACATGGAGGGCAGTATCGGTGGATTTTCCTGGCGTGTATGCATGTTGGTTGGAATGCACGGGATTGTTAGTCAATGTTTCATTCCTCAGATATCGCTCACATAGCTTCTCAATAGTCTTCGGTAGAAATGAAGTTATGCTAATAGGACGGTATGCTTTGGGGGTGGAATAGTCCATCCTCCCTGCTTTTGGTATAAACAATACTTTTACTTCTCTCCATGTCTTTGGGATGTAGAGGTGTGCTAAGCATATCCTAAACATCCGAACCAGGTGCGGCAGTAGTTTATCCAGGCCCCACTAAAGTAGTACTGGATATATGCCGTTAATGCCCGGCGATTTGAATGAGGAGAAGCTCTGTATTTCCCATTTGATTCTGTCTTCACTTATAATTTGGTTGGCGGTTCAGCAACCTCAAAAACATAAACCTAGATATTAAAATCGAAAAAACAATAAATTCCTGCACACATGATCACAAATCCGGTCCCAAATAATGTTGTATTGGAGAAAATGCACTGAGGATACCGTTCATTGGCATGTATATATACATAGAGACTTCTATCATTATTAGAAAGATGGAATCGGGACTCATCCATAAATAACAAATTTGCATTGAGCCACGATCCAGTCAACATGCTCTGGGGCAAAATTTAGCTTAGGCCTTCGGTGATTTCTATTTTAAAGCTCGACTTCTAAATGCAACTCTTCGTCTCAAATTACATAGTCTAAGTCGCTGTCTAATGGTGTCCCCACTAATTTATAAACCACTTACTTCTCGAAGCTGTACTGCAAACACTTCGCGGAGTTACAAAGCGTTGTCGCACAGTTGATAGTATCAAATATCGGTCATTAATTGGGGTTATTATTCTATATTTTATTTGTCCCGGTGTGCGACCATGACTTCCAGTATCTCTATATCTTCGTATCACTTTGGAAACAGTTATATGCGCCACATTAAATCGCTGTCCAATTCTTCAATAAGTCTAATCTAGCTCAACCAATATTAACGCCTGAGCACATTTTTTGTCCACGAAGATTTCGTATAGGTTGACACATAGTATTGGAAAAAATTACCGCTATTAATGAATAATAACAATAAACACACGCATTCCAAATGCTTTTAGACATTTAATCTACATGTCTTCTTTTTTCCATAGCATACTACTTACTTTACCGTTTTTTATTTATTTATTTATTTATTTATTTATTTATTTATTTATTTATTTATTTATTTATTTATTTATTTATTTATTTATTTATTTATTTATTTATTTATTTATTTATTTATTTATTTATTTATTTATTTATTTATTTATTTATTTATTTATTTATTTATTTATTTATTTATTTATTTATTTATTTATTTATTTATTTATTTATTTATTAATTTATTAATTTATTTATTTATTTATTTATTTATTTATTTATTTATTTATTTATTTATTTATTTATTTATTTATTTATTTATTTATTTATTTATTTATTTATTTATTTATTTATTTATTTATTTATTTATTTATTTATTTATTTATTTATTTATTTATTTATTTATTTATTTATTTATTTATTTATTTATTTATTTATTTATTTATTTATTTATTTATTTATTTATTTATTTATTTATTTAT